>WBMV01008888.1:0-26453 GCA_013396655.1 Campylorhamphus procurvoides | reverse complement strand
ACAGAACAGGCTGTGCCTTGGCAGGAGAAGTTCCAGGCTGAGCTCCTGAATGCCACCTCTCTTTTCACTCAGGATTTCACCAATTTCCATCCCTATTTGCCCTGAATTTGCTGGTTATGGTCTAAATTTTCCTGCCCAGTTCCAGCCCCACCAGTCCATGGCAGGAGGTGGAACTGGATGATCCTTTAGGTCTCTCCCAAACCATTCCAGGATTCTCTGACATGCCCTGAAAGTCTGTGCCAGGATTTAGAAGAGGAGAAAAGGCTGGTGGAAGAGGATCCTTCACCAGGGAACACCAGAGCCATGTCTGAGCCTCTTGGCAGCCTGATGGGATTTAAACACCCCCTTCCCTAAGCCTGGGATGTTTTAACATCCAGGCATAACAACAGCCAGATGAAGTAAATGCATCCCCCTGGTAAAGAGAATATTCTTGCCCTGGGTTCACCCTTTCAGCAGTCTTGTGGAAATATGAAGAGCACAGAACAGGCTGTGCCTTGGCAAAGGGGCTGCTCCAAATCCTTTATTAGGAATCATGGATTGCATTCTCCAACAAAAGCCAACTCCTCTGCCGTCCCTTTATTTACAGCCCATCTTTGTGGCTCTGAAAGCAAGATAAAGCACAGATGTCAAGGATCCCTTCCCCAGGGAGCAGTACCTTTTCTCTGGGAATGTGATATTTTAATCCATAAACTCCATAATTCCTGTGTGCGTTTCAGGCAGCCGTAATTGATTATTAACTTCATGAGGTGCTCACTACATGACTTGTCCTATTGATTAATGTCCCAGGAATGTTACAGCAGCACCAGAAGCAGAAGAGAGCAGAGTGTTGCTAAAGAGAACTTTGAAAAGATCACAGTCTGGGCTGGGCAATGTCTGATAAATAGAGATGATGCCACAATAAAAAAAAGGCCATTAATTAATTTACAAATATTTTGGATAAATTAATGTATGTGCTGCAAAATGGATGGGGCTGGTGAGACTGTTCTAAATTACAATGGAAACTTTATTCCTTTCAAGTCATTCAAACCACTTGAGTGATTGGGAAATGGGGCTTGCTTATCATTCCCTCCAGAATCCCAGGATGGGTCAGGCTGGAAGGGCCCACAGTGTCCCATCTGGTGCCACCTCCCTGCCCATCCCAGAGCACAGGGCACAGGGCTGTGTCCAGAGGGGCTGGAATATCCCCAGGGAGGAGACTCCAGCCCCTCTCTGCACAATCTGCTCAGGGCTGGGGCACTGCCCAGCCAAGAAGTTCTTCCTCCTGGCCAGGGGCACCTTCCTGGCCATCAGTTCCTGCCCGTCCCTCTGGTGCCATTGCTGGGCCCCCCGAGCAGAGCCTGGTCCCTGCTCTGCCCCCTCCCTGCAGCCACTGATGGACATAATCTCCTCATTAAAAATCAAAATAAATACAAACCCAACAGGTTTAAGCATTAACTGACCTTCCAGAGAGCACCAGGATGGACAGAAATTACTTTCTCATGAGCAGATGATGGAAAAGATGCAGAAGAAAAATGGTGAGGAGATGTCCAAGATAAATGAGGGAAAAAAAGACATGACAGCTCAGCCTGGTCAGTGTATCCTGGGGAATACCCAGGGAATAACATGCATTGACATGGAGATGAACTGCACAAGAATTTATTGTGCTTTTCCCATGGCCCCTACAAGCTCTAAACTCACAGTGTGAGCCCTTCCAGCCAGCCAAGGTCCCCCAGCACAGCTCCATCAGCCAGGGGTGCTGTGGGGCAGAGGGGAGGCTGAAACTCTGCTGGGAATTTGGGATCAAACTGGAATGGAGAATGAGGAAAAAGCCCTGGAAATACCAGACATCCTCACAAGCTCCAGCTCCACATGGATCCCAGCCCTGTTCCCACCTGGGCAGCAACACAACCTCCAGCTCTTGTCTAATCATTCCTCAGAGGCACCAACTTCCTTCCAAAGGGTTGGGAGAGGCACAATTGGGTTTGAATTCCTTCAGTTAATTCCCAGGTCATGGCCCCAAGGCTGCCAAAGCTCCAGGAGGGTTTGGATGATCCTCTCAGGGACAAGGGAGGGATTGTTGGGGTGTCTGGGCAGGGCCAGAGGTTGGGCTGGATGGTCCATGGGGGTCCCTTCCAGCTCAAGATATTCCCTGACTCTGTGATGCAACCCTGCAGGTATTTTGGACTCAATCATTCCTTGAAGCCCTCAGTG
The DNA here is from genome assembly GCA_013396655.1 of Campylorhamphus procurvoides. NCBI lineage: Eukaryota > Metazoa > Chordata > Aves > Passeriformes > Dendrocolaptidae > Campylorhamphus > Campylorhamphus procurvoides. Next base: position 24,263 of record WBMV01008888.1, on the reverse strand, counting down.
ATAATTCCTGATCATTTCACATTCAATAACAACAACATTCCAGGTCTCTCTCCTGTAGTTTGCCCTCCCAACTCCCACAAGCAAAGAAAACCCCACAAGCAAAAAACTGGTCCGGTTTTTCCTCTGGGTGAACATTTTCAGGCATTTCAAGGCTGGGAATTTCACAGTCACTCAACCTGTCCCAACTCCCACTGCTCAGTGGAGCTGTGACACCTCAGCCAATATTCAAAAGAGGGTTTGGTGGTGCACAGATCAATATTGAGTTATTGATCACCCCTCTCTAGTCCCAAACCTTCCCTTCCATGTCCCACCATCCCATGTTTCCAGCACAAGAATGGGACTCCTCCCTGGGCTTTTTCCCACTGAAGGGAGAAGACAAAACCACGAGCTGGAGTTTGGTTGCTCTAGGAAAGCCATTTCTGAGCTCAAACAATGGTTCCATCTCAGTTTAATTCTTCTTGAAAGCCAAAAAGGCTTTTCTGAGAGGGAAGCGTCCAGGGAATTGTCCCAGCCCTGCTGCACAAAGGATGATGCTCCAGGTCTGAGTGGATTTGTAGGATGCACTGGGGATTTGGGGTAGTAAACGTTGTCCCAGTTTATATCAGGTGTGTTTTGTAGGTCCATTTGGGGTTTGGGGTTTTGGGTTGTTGGGTTTTGGGTTGTTTTTTGTGGGTTTTAATTCTTTTCTTTCTCTTTTTCTTCTTTGTTTTTCCTCTTTTTCTTTTTCTTCTTTGTTTTCTCTTTAATTTTTGTTCTTCATTCCCTTCTTCTTCCCCCCCATAATTTAGGAAAAAGAGTGAAACTTCCACCTCAACCTCCCCCATCGATGTGAAACAAACTCTGCTCCTAAGAGGGACAAAGTGGGAATTACAGTCCCCTGATTCACCCTTTTGATGGTCCCATCAGTGGGATCTTCCCCCAAATCCCCTCCCAGATAATCCTTCTTGCAGCAGCAGATGTTTGGCCTCCAACACAGGAATTCTCCCAGCCCTGCTCTGCCAACCCTCCCGAGCAGGTGCTCAGGGTTTGGAGAAGTCGAGGCTTTGCCTGGATCAAGCACGAATATGCAAATGGGCCCAACAATTTGGCTTTCAGGATGGGCTTATGCAAATTGCACATCACGCCACAAATGAGTTGCCACTCCTTGATTCCCAATGAATCACTCCGACCGTTTCTCCATCTGCTTTGGTTCCACTTTTATTGTTCCTTTCATTTCTCTGCTCCATCAATCTCCCCTGCCCTGCACCAGCTCTGCTTGTAAACACAGCAGAGAGTCTCTTTCCTGCTACAAATTCCACACTGTTGGAAAGGTGAGATCCTTTTTCTCCACAAAAAGAAAAAAAAAAGGCTTTTTCTCTGAAATTAGAATAGAAATTCTTCCCTTCTCTGGATCTTCCCAGAGGAGGCTGAAGCAGCAGAAGGATCAAGCCCTTCAACCCAGGCAAGAGAAGGGGCCTGATGCCAAATCCAGCATGAGATCAGCATTTAAAGTCAGAAAAGCTGGGCTGCATCACACAAATGTCCTTCAAACCTTGGCACCCACCTGCCCGTGCTGCCCCACGGTTTGGGATCTCAGAATTCCCTGGAGAACTGGCTGATTTTCTCTCTTTCCTCTCCAGAATGGGTTGGGTTGGAAGGGACCTTAAAGATCATCTCGTTCCAACCCTCCCCACCACGAGCAGGGACATCTTCCACACTTATTTTTGGTAGATCTCCCATATGTGTTATTTCCAACCTGTCTTGAGCTCTCCTTGTGCTTCAGACCTCGCAGCTGAGCCTCTCACCATGACCCAGGAAGGTTCAGCCCTTACTGGGATGGGTCCCTGATGGAAGGAGGGAGAGAAGACAGGGACCTTGGCTGGGAAATGAATGTTTGGGGGTAAAACCAGAGCAGGTATGACCCAGAATGGTCCAGCAGGCCCAGAATGGCCAAGAAAGAGGCTGCTGCTGTAATTAGCCCCACAACTCATCAGGAGGTGCCTGGTATTCAGTGAAGATCTCTTCAACCATCCATGTGGGCCAACTGGGCATTTCTTCAGGATCTGCTCCCTTAAAGAGTTTGCTTTGTGTTCTCAAAGTGTGGGTTGGTTTCAGTGAGCAAAATATTGGTGGCTTGGAGTTCTTGGAGAATCCCAAATTGGTTTGGGTGGGAAGGGACCTCAAAGCCCATCCCATGGGCAAGGACACCTTCCACCAGCCCAGGTGGCTCCAGTGTGGGCATTCCTGAGCGGCTTCTTCTGGTTTTGACCATGGAAAGGACAGTTTAGGCAGCACCAAAACTCCACAGGAGCATTCAAGGGCTTGCACTCAGGTGGGCAGTGCCAACTGGCTGACACAGGGCACTGGGGGCACTGGGGGTACTGGGGGCACTGGGGGCACTGGTCCAGTAGGTTATTGCTCTCTTCTTTGGTTATTAAGAGGAGAAACATTGTGGGGTTGTTTCTGAAGGATCCAAACTGGTCAGAAAAGCTGGATAACAGCCAGGAAACGTTCTTCTAATTCAAACAGAAGGATTTTTTATCCTTCCATGGCTTTTCCAAGCGAAATGTGGTTTAACTGCCCCACGTTCTCAAGGAACGTTCCCATGTCAGACTTGCAGAGGTCAAGAACCTTTGGAATATCTCTTAGGGACAAGTGGTCATAGCCCAGGAGTGGGGACAGCATGCTCCTGTCTCCATGACAACCAGGATTTGAGGAATCACCTCAGGGCCTGGTTGAGATGATGCTTCATCCTCAACAAGAGACAAAGGGAGGGAATGTTTGTGTCCAACTCAGGGTGCACCTTGGCTAAAGAGACTTCACTGGGATGGGGTGGAAAAGTAGAAATAGCCCGGCCTGGAATGCCCAAGGATTCCTATCCTGGAAGGGAATGAGGGATTGCAGGTGTGGGACTGCATTGCTGTTTTAATGCTTTGCAATTCATGGAATCCTGGAACGGTTTGGGTTGGAAGGGACCTCAAAGCCCACCCAGTGCCACCCCTGCCATGGCAGGGACACCTCCCACCAGCCCAGGGTGCTCCAAGCCCCGTCCAACCTGGCCTTGGACACTGCCAGGGATCCAGGGGCAGCCCCAGCTTCTCTGGGCACCCTGTGCCAGGGCCTGCCCACCCTCCCAGCCACCAATCCCTTCCCAATCTCCCAGCCAGCCCTGCCCTCTTTGAGTTTAAAGCCATTCCCTGTGTCCTGTCCCTCCATGCTCCTGCAAATAGTCCATTCCAGAGTGGATCATTCCATGAGATCTATAAACCCCACATTTACTACATTTTCCACATTTTCCCATCCCATAGTCCCTTCACTTTCAGAAGGGAAGGCTCTTCTTGCTCACAGACTTGAAGATAATTCAAACCCCAAATCTGAAGATGATTCCTTCAGTTTTGAGCCATAACAATCATAGAATCCCAGAATGGTTTGGGTTGGAAGAGACCTTAAGGGTCATCCAGTTCCAACCCCTTCAATGGGCAGGGACACCTTCCAATGTGGTGGCTTCCCATCCTTATCCCAGAATACTCTGAGTTGGAAGGGAGTCCCAAGAGTCATCCAAGTCCAGCTTCTGGATGGACCAATCCTACAGAAGGTCATGAAAATCGATCCCAGATCTGAGAAGAAACACCAGGGACTTGGAAGTGAGAAGCACATGGATCAACAATTCCCAGATGATGATAGGGATGGCATTCCCTTGTCCCTTGGGACATCAGAGGACTGCAGGACCAGGGAACACCTTGAGCATTTCTTCCAGATTGGCAGGAGTGGCAGGAGAACATGGAATGGATTTCATGGCACGAGAAGTAAATGGGAACACGGGGAGATAAATGAAGTCGGTGCAGCCATGACTTTGAAAGATGAAAATAAATCTGTCACTTAGAAGGGGAAACTTAAAAGGGGTGAAACATAAAAACCCGCCAATTCAGGGAAGAACCAACAAAATGCTTTGTATCCTGTCGCCATCTACTGGACCTGAACTGCAGCAGGAAAACCATGGAATCATGGTTTGGGTTGGAAGGGACCTTGAAGATCATCTCCTTTCACCCCCCACTAGCCCAGGATGCTCCAACCTGGCCTTGGACACTCCCAGGGATCCAGGGGCAGCCACAGCTTCTCTGGGCACCCTGTGCCAGGGCCTGCCCACCCTCCCAGCCACCAATTCCCTTCCTAAACTGGAAGAAGGTGGGAGTATTATTATTATTATTAATATATTAATTATACCTATTAAATATCAGCAACCCAGGGGTTAACACATGAGGAGAACCACAGAGCAGGTCACCAAAGCCAAGGTCATGGTCTTGCACTCTGCATGTTTGCCAAGGAACCAAGAGCTGTTCCCCATCCCCACCCTCATCCCAGGATCCAGGGAGGTGGTCCCTGCACCAGGAGTTTCTCTAACAAAGGACAACTAATGGGGTTTCCTTATGTCAGGGTCACCCCAGCAGGTCTGGAGGTAGCAGGAGGTTTCCTGGCAGAGCACTCTGTGGCTCCCAGGGGTCCTTGGGTGGGTGTGTGGAGTGGGACATCACCACTGACCCCACCGTGTGCATTCCTGGAGGTCCTGCTTGTAGCAATAAAACTGGGAAAAACTGAGCAACCTGGGATAGTGAGGTGTCCCTGTCCGTGGCAGGGGGTGGAATGAGATGGGCTTTGAGGTTCCTTCAAACCCAAACCATGCTGGGATTCTGTGAGGGCTTGGGGCAAACACTCAGGCCCTTTGGGAGTAGGAGGTTGAGTGCACAGCCTCTGGTCCTTCACCCTGGGAAGATGCCATAAGTATTCCTGAAGGACACTGTTAGGATGGGATGCTCTCCTTCTGCCTCCCAAGCATCACTTCAACCTGAGAATGATGGGGATGGACCTTTGGAGACACAGGATATTCCAAGTGACAGCCCCAGGGAAGATAATCCCAAACCAAACCCCAAAGCAACAGGTTCATCCAACCTAAATATGCGATGGAGACCTCCTGGAATCTTGTGATTCGGGTTGGTTAAAGGCACTGCCACTTCCATGGGTTTCCCATTTCCCGCTGAATGGGTCGGCCCTGGAATGTGGTTTCCTGCCCAGAGCAAAAGTTGCCCCAGTTTTAGGAGCCTGTCTTTTGGGGGGGATGGTTTGGAGCACTCAGGTCTGAGGGATCATACCCTGGATGGCTTTGGAGGTGATGGGGATGCTGATGGTCCTGAGCAGGGCTAAGGATGGCACTCCATGATCCTTGTGGATCCCTTCCAACTCAAAATATTCTGGGATTCTGTAGGATCCTGAATCCTTTCTCTGCTTCAAGTGAGACAACAGCAGTTCATCCCTCCATGCCTGGGGTTCTGCCTTCCCTGAGAGAGACTGCAAGGAAAATTAACCTAATTATTGCAAGATATTTAGGGCTTTGAGGTACAAAGGGTGGCCCAGCTGTCCCTGCAGGTTCAAAGATGCTGCAACATCTCATCCCTGAGTGAAAGCCCCTCAAATCTATGGCAGGGAGAACTGCAGGACCCCACACAGCCAACAAAGGCTGGATGAAAGTCCCTGGCAGAACTTTCTCCTCACCACTCTCTCTGAAACGCTGACCTGCCCCTTTGATGTGTTTTTCCCTCGTTAAATGTTGGCAAGGCTTTCCCTCTGGGGGCTCAGAGGTCAGGGCTGTGTCTGTGCCCCCCAAATCACTGTGCTGACATGACGGGTGGGCAGGCTGAGAGAGGCAGCCAGGAAAATTCTCCTGCTATTAAGAAATTTCTTTCAAAGGTCACTCAAACGCTCACCCTGAAATTACAGCCATCCCCAGGCTCAGCAACAGCATTTAGAGAAGAGGAATAAACCCAGGAGACAAGGGATTTCTATAATTTAATATCGGATGAGGTCTCGCTTCGGAGCCCAAAGTGGCCCAATTATCAACTGTATTTTGTGACCTGGAGGCAGAAATATTGATTGAGAAACAGCAACTGCCAAAGGCAAATAGTCACAGAGCATTAACTCAGCCCAAATTAAGGGAGGGGAGGTGAGAGGCAGCTCTGCCTCTGGTGCTTAATGTCATCACAAGCGGCTCCCATAATGATCGTGCCCTAATCCTGCAGATGATCCCGCACAACAGGGCAGGGAGAGGAGGAAGGTGAGCAGAGAGCCCCCAACCTCTCTCCTAGAAAAGGTTCAGGCTCTCACTGCTCTGCCTTTATGCCTCTTCTGATATTTGCAATTAGAGGCTCGGCTCTGATTATGTCCCGTGAAGCAGCAGCAAATGTCAAGGTCTGCTCTGGGAATTGAACGGGAGCTCGAGTGATTTCGTTCTGTTATTTCTGAATTTGCTTTGATGCCGGAGCCTCAATCTTTGTTTTTGTAAACAAGCCCAGCCCTGCACTGACCCAGCCCTGAAGTTCCTGCCCTTGTTTAAGCCCCCAGAGTCCCACTGAAGTCCTTTCAAACAAAGCACAGGCTGAATTAAGACGGAGCTGGTTTAATGAATGGCACATCCCACCAGATGTGGTGTCTGGAACACACGGCTCCTGCTTCCAGCCCCTTTGTAGGGCTGGAATATAATTATTCCATTAATATTTCCACATCCATGAGCTCACTGATCTATCCACCAAGGCTCTGCCAAATTCCCTAATCCAATTCCCAACAATTGCTCTCAATCTGGATTTAGCTTGGAGAATGCTGTTTCTGCTCCAGAGATGAAGAACTTTTATGCCTCAAAGCTTCTCTTTCTTTGCTCCTTACAAAGAGGTTTATTTAGAAACCCCCAGCAAACCCCAGCTGTTCTTCTTCCCTCACACCTTGAGGTTGTTAATAATTGAGAGGAATTCCAGGGGAAGACAGAATTAATCCTTTAACTGTTAAATGTGGAATATGGAGGAGATTGTGGGAGACCTTCATGCCTTTAGTATGACGTGACAACCCCCAGCAGGGTCCTCAGCCATGGGGGGAACTCAATTAATGCCTCTCCTGAGACTCCAGGCAGTAGGAAGAGGTGGAATTACAACATCATCATCCCAATTTCTGGGCCAGAGAAGCTTTCAGTTTACCAAGGACTGTAGAAAGCCACCAGGAGCTGCTGGTTGCTCTCTTTGTCCCTCCAGGACTTCCTCCTTCCACACCAAATGTGGGTAAAACCATCACTTTTCCATGGAATGGAGGCACTGCAGAAACTGCCTGTTCTTTGGAGCTGGCTTGACTGGCTCCATCAGCTTGAGGGTCACAGAATCATGGAATTCCAGAAAGGTTTGGGTTGGAAGGGAATTAAAAACCCTTCATGTTCCATCCCACACCTTCCACCAGCCCAGGTGGCTCCAAGCCTGTCCAATCCCACTTCCAGGGATCCAGGGGCAGCCACAGCTTCTCTGGGCACCCTGTGCCAGGGCCTGCCCACCCTCCCAGCCACCAATTCCTTCCCAATATCCCATCCAAATCTCTCCTTTTCCAGTTTGAAGCCATTCCCTGTGTCCTGTCCCTCCAGACCCTGGTGCTGGATCCCAAGTGTGCTGTGCAGGTATTGGTACACTAAAAACTGGGATGGGAATGGATGGGAAGGGGAAGAGAAGGATGTTATAGGCTCCTGAGTTCTGTAGGATGTCAGTGATGGCAGGAAAAATGTGTTTAAACAGAGGGAGAAGGGGAAGGGGGTGCTGAGAACCCCCCACATCTATGGCACAGGAATGGAGAGTTCCTGAGAACCCCCTCTCTTATTATTTAGGGTTCCCTGTCATTGGAATGAACAGTGGGAAACGCTCTGCCAGCACATCCTTTCCCTGCTGGAGGCGTTTCCTACCGAAAAACCACTTTTAGCCCCTTCCAGTCGTGCCCATTGGCACTGCCCAGGCTGGAGCAGGGCTCTGCAGCACACTGCAGCAAGAGCACATCAAATATTGAACAGGCTTTCAGGTGTTCCCCCCACCTTATCAGGCATGAAAAGGTGTTCTGTCATTTGAAAAGCGCCAGCAGCGTGACATGTCCCTCCTGCTCCAGGTCTCTGCTGCCAAGGGAGATGCCTCTGATGGCAAAGGGGCACCAGGCATGGAAGGAGAGTGTTTTAGTTATTTATTAACTCTCGGAGGGTCTGAGTTTTAAATAATGTACAAATTTGCCTTGCAGGGCTGATAACATATGCAGAGGATCTCAGAAAAAAATGTGTTTAAAAGCGTTTTGGACTCACAAGAGTTGGCAAACAATATTTAAATCATCCTGGCGATGCCTTAATCAATCAGATGTAAAAAATGAAGACCCTTTCCCAACGATCCACAGCAACAGATGCCACGCAGATTTCTCCGTGTGGTTTGAAAGGCTTTTTACAGGGAATTTCAGGGGGAAAAGGGGGTTATGGTGACTCTAATCCCTGGGGTCATTCTGCCCCCTTGTCTCAAACAGGTGACACATCGGGCTTGGGTGAAAGCAAAGTCCCATTTCCTCAGCCAACCCAGCCTTTCCTTGCAGGGCAAAGGAACGGAGTTACCCAGGGGGAAAAACTGTAAATAAAACCCCGATTAAAACCCAATCAAATCGTGGTGTCAGCGGAATCCGCCTGGAAATTCAAGGCTGCAGCGGGAGAGGCTTTTCCAGAGCGCTGCATCCCGCTCTCCAAGGTTTAAATTCACAACATTGATAAATGGGAAAGAGCCCCTGGAAGGCTTTGACTATGGATCTGCCAGAAAACTCCCCGAGTTAAAGCTGTTCCCGTGAAAAATAGGGAGGGAAACGGGTCCTTTACGTGGGGAACAAAAGGTACTAATGGGCCACTCCATCAAAAACCTGAAGGTGCGAGATGCTCCAGAAGGTACAGCTCCGGCAGAGGGAAGCTTTCGGCTTAAAAATAAGGGGGATGTTGTTAATAATGAAGGTAATTAAGCACGGGATGTTGTGCCATCAGCGATTGGAAATCGGGGCCGGCTGATTATTTCGCGATTGGAACTGGAATGACTTCAGGACATCCACAAAATCCAGGGCTCTGTATTCCCGGTGCTCCCTTGGCTGCGGTGACATCTCACACCTTGCCTGGGGCTTTATTTAGCAGAGCCGCTTCTTCCCCCTCTTCCCTCAAAGGAGAAAAAACCTGTCGTGCTAAAAATTCCTTGACCAACTGCATAACTGGTGGATTTTTCATCGAGTTTGAGGCTTCTGTAGCAAGACAACTGGTGTTGCAAAGGAACAGAATTAGACATCTAATGATAGAGGGTTGCTGCATAACACTGCATCGTTTCGTTTGAGGGCTGGCTCTTCTCCCTCTGCATGACAAGAAATCAAAGATTTCTCTGTCAGTCTGGAAGAGAGTGAATCATGGAATCACAGAATCCTAGGATGGTTTGGATGGGAAGGGATTTTAAAGCCCATCCAGTTCCACCCTCTGCGATGGGCAGGGACATCTTCCATAGACCAGGATGCTCCAAGTCCTGTCCAGCCTGGCCTTGGACACTTCCAAGGATGAGAACATCCTTTTTCAGAAATACTGAAGGAATAATAGAGCAAAAATTTGGGAAGGACCTCAAGAGATCAGGTGGCCACTTCATTTCTGCCTGAGCCGACCCTTCCAGGGGCAATATGACTTTTGGCACCTCTAGGGGTCTCAAACTGGGAATGAAATGGATGCTGCTCCAACTGGGACACCCAAGAGATGGTGGCTGGCTCCATCAGGGACATTTTGGATGTTGGAGCAGCCACCAGATCATTTTGCCTCCATCAGCCCCAGCAGATAAAACTGCAGGAAGAGTTTGGCTCAGCTAAAGCAAAACTTCAGGTCAAACCCATCCACTGCCTCACTATTGAGCCATTTAAAGAAGAATCCCATTTTGGGAAGCCCAAATGTCCCAGGAAACCCTGATGATCCTCTCTCCTAATTCCATTGGGTGGCTTGAGAGACTCACCAGGACGTTTCTGGCCTCAGACCAAATTTGTGTGTGGAAAATAATGGGAATGGGGAACAGCAAACCCAAAGAAAACCTTTTGATATTGAGCGTGGCAAGTTCATATCCAAACAGCTCTTTCTGGGATCAGCATTTAAAGCTTTTGGTCCCTCATTTCCCCTCTTGCTCTAAGGGATGGAGGGCTCTGTGTCACTGTCCTTGTGCAGAGAGACCCTCATGAATCACGACCAAGACCACTGAGACCCTCATGAATCACATCTTGAGGCCAGACCAAGGGTCACAATTTCCTAAACAATGATTTCATTTGATTTTGGTTTCTCAGCTTCAGCCCACGGTCCAAAAAAGCCTCGAGCATCTGAAATTCACCTACAAGTCCTGTGTGCTTTTGGAAAATTCTCCAACTGCAGCAAATCTGCCTCAGTGCAAAGCCCAGATGGCCCCAGCCTGAGTCACACAGAGCCACAATTCACCCATTTCTTGGGTCAATTAATATTCAGGCTGTTTTATATAAGGGCAAAGCAGAGAAATTACGATGCATTTATTGATATAAAACAGTGATCTAACCAAGCTTGATAGTAACTGTGAGAGGGATTTAACAGGACCCTGTGGTGAGGTGACCTTGATGATTTTCTGCATAGTGGGCAAGGTCACAGAAATCCCCCAGGGACACCCTCCCTTTGAGCCCTGAGGTTCAGAAAGGACCTCCTGGCCTTCTAAACTCCTTTTTGAGGGGGCTTCAGGTGTAGATGGATCCAGACTCTGCCTCAGACGTGGTCGGTGGTTATGTCTGAGGGATTGCTGCTCACAATCAATCCTTTCTGTGCCTTGGCCAAGGTTTCAAAGTTTAGTATCCCATTAGTATCTGAGAGTGTTATGGCAGGGAATGTCTCAGCCTCGAGGAGTAACCTTGGAGGAGTCCCTACTCCAGGGAGAAGCTGAGGCTGTGCAGGAGAGCTCAAGGGGTGCTTGGCCACCCACTGTTTATGGAATCACATGGGTGGTTCATAGTCCATTTTTCATCCCAACTGAATTTTGGGTTGACTCATTCTCAACTAATCTTTAGATGCTGAACAGAATTTGTGGCCTTCCAGTCAATAAATTACTCCAAACATTACTTGTTTGGTGCTAATTGTTTGCCTGCAGCCCTTTTCCCTTCCACCCATCCAGCTTCGCCAGTTAGCTTGGCTTTCTGTGACAGAATTCAACATTAAATTGATTGTGTTCTTCTTGCTGGAATCCCACTGGGTCATCTGTTTTAGTGGACTGGGATTGCACCAGCTGTGGCTCTGATTTGAATTGAATCTGAATTCTACACAAAGAATTCCACACAATTCTACACCTTCCAGCACCCCTGGAAGTGTCCCAGGCCAGGTTGGATGGGGCTTGGAGCACCCTGGGCTGGTGGGAGGTGTCCCTGCTCATGGCAGGGGGTGGAATGAGATGGTCTCTAAGGCCCCTTCCAACTCAAACCATTCTGGGATTCTATGACAAGCCAGTGTTAAATGTTCATTTAATTTACAGACCAAATTAGCCTCAATCCCTTGGTTTCATTCTCCATCCTGCCATGACCTTATTGGACAAATTGGAAGAAAGATGGGAAAACCAAAAGGTCAACAGCATTTGAGAAGACCTTCTGAAATGCAGAGGCCTGGCAGGATTGTTATCCTTTGCCATCTATCTTCATCCCTTATGATTTATTTGGGGGCAGTTTTAGGCTCTGCTCCTTGTGTTCCAGAGGGATAACTTTGTGTTTAGGGACAAAGCTGAAAGGCAGAGGATGGTCAGAGGGTTTCACACAGGTTCTGATGTGCTGGGTTAGGATGCAGATCGTGGTGAGTGAACTTGAGCACGTGAAATGTGGTGGAAAAGGAAACAACTGTTGGAATTGGAAGCAGAACCACATGGGAGACACCCCTGGGCTGCCCCAGTGGGGGCACTTGGGCAACAGAGAATCCCAGACTGGTTTGGGTGGGAAGGGACCTCAAAGCCCACCCAGTGCCACCCCCTGCCACGGGCAGGGACACCTCCCACCAGCCCAGGTTGCTCAGAGCCAGGTTTGATTTGTCACTCCATGACTAATGGAATGTAGATTTGGAAGGGAAATGAGGGGAATCATCTCCAACAGAAATGGAAGAGCAGTTTGATGTTGGATGAGGATGCAATGCCTCAGTGAGATGGTGACAGTGGTCACCAGCAGTGAGCAGAAAGGCTTTTATAGGGACACCTCCTCAGCCAGAATAACGAAAAAGGAAACATAACCACATTTGGGATCTGACACCAGACTGGGGAGGAAAATCTCGTGACTCTTCAGTCCACTCAAGACAAAAAACCTCGTGATGTTATCCAAGCTCTCTAATCACAGCCCAGAGTCCCATTGTCTTGGGCTCCGTACAAAATAATGACAATGCAAGTCTTTAGCCTAAATTGTTCCAAGGATGAGAACAGCTGGTATTTACTGGTGTAAATCCCTCAGCATCTGTCAGCCTCTCAATTCCTTCCTTCCCCAAACCCTCACTATTCTGGGATAGCAAATCAGAGAATCCCAGAATGGTTTGGGTTGGAAGGGAACTTAAATCCCATCTTATTCCGTGGGCAGGGACACCTTCCACTATCCCAGGGATCCCAGCCTGGCCTTGGACACTCCCAGGGATCCAGGGGCAGCCACAGCTTCTCTGGGCACCCTGTGCCAGGGCCTGCCCACCCTCCCAGCCACCAATTCCTTCCCAAAATCCCATCCAGCCCTGCCCTCTGGCACTGGGAAGACATTCCCCCTTATCCAGAGTCCTTCCCCAGCTCTCCTGTAATCCCCCTCTAATTCCTCTGCCCTTCTGCTTTTGCCTTTCTGTTTCCACATCCCAGTTAGGGATCTCAAGGACTTTGAGCCCCTCAGCGAAGTGTGAGTAGCTGTTCCAGCAAGATACACCGCCTCTTGTTTCCCAAACATCCAGCAGATAAGATCCTGCGGCGATTGTGGCTCTGTATTTGGGGATTAGCGGCGTGTGTGGATTCCTCAATTCTCTCCCCATTATGGCAGAGCAAGATAAGGAGCCGATTTTGCACCTCTGCTAATTTGCCCTCCCCGTGTGAGCAGAGATAACCTTTATTCTCTTATCAGCTATCAGCCGCTCTATCGCATAATTGCCACTCTCTCAATTAACACGTGCTGGAGGAAAAAGAGCCGGGCATCACGGATCCAGCTAGAAAGGGAAGGAGGATGTTCCTGACACCGTGCAGGGAGGAGAAGAGGGATTTAAAGGGTGGGGATGCAACCACCGGGGAAAGGAATGTTCTGCTGCATCTGTGGCTCACCCAGCCTTTTTATACAGGAGAAAATCGAGCCAGCAATTGTTATTTGGATCCCAGCTTAGCCATGCCTGTCATCGACTGAGGGCTGGGGATTGGGAAGGGTCAAGGGAAGGGGCTGAAGGAGGGCTTGGATGTTGTCTAAAGGAAATCTGGGAAGACTGGAAGATGCCAGTCTAGGAAAGGTTGAGGACTGGGAAGGGCTCATAGAAGGGTCTGAAGGAAAGCTGGGAAGGTTTGAAGAAGCCAGTCCTGGAAATGGAAATGTTAAGAAGACTGGGGTTTGGGAAGAACCAGTGGAGAGGTCTGAAGGAGNATGGAAAGGTTAAGAAGACTGGGGACTGGAAAGAGCCAATGGAAAGGTCTGAAGGAAAACTGGGAAGATTTGATGAGGCCAGTCCTGGAAACAGGAAGGTTAAGAAGGCTGAGGACTGGAAAGGGTCAATGGAAGGGTTTGAAGGGAAGCTGGGAAGGTTTGAAGAAGCCAGTCCTGGAAATGGAAAGGTTAAGAAGACTGGGGACTGGAAAGAGCCAATGGAAAGGTCTGAAGGAAAACTGGGAAGCTTTGAAGAGGCCAGTCCTGGAAACAGGAGGGTTAAGAAGGCTGGGACTCCAGCAGCCTGTTAGACAGTGATGATGTCCTTGTCCCTGTAAGAGGACTTTGCATCAAAGCTTCTGCAGCACCACACCTACTGAGCCCTCATGCATGGGGAGATGGGCTGGGTTGTGCCTGAATCGTGGATTTTGGGATGGGACAGGGAGATGACTCTTTAAGGGGACTGAAAACCATGTGCTGGCCACAGCAAGTGAGGTGATTCCTCAGCAGTGAGTCCTGGCAAGGGGCTGGCCAGGGGCCAGCAGTGAGGGACATTGTCCCCAGGAGGAAACTGGCACCACAAGGACACTGTCACCTGCAACAGAGACCTTCCTGCAGCAGTGATGCTGAGCCAGGAGCCTGTGGGATTTGACTGCAGGGATAAACAGGGGATGGAAAAGGGGAGGAATCAGTCACAGAATCATGGAATAGGTCAGGCTGGAAGGGCCCACAGTGGGTCACTGATCCCCCTCCCAGCTCCAGCAGGGCCATCCCAGAGCACAGGGCACAGGGTTGTGTCCAGAGGGGCTGGAATATCCCCAGGGAGGAGACTCCAGCCCCTCTCTGCACAATCTGCTCAGGGCTGGGGCACTGCCCAGCCAAGAAGTTCTTCCTCCTGGCCAGGGGCACCTTCCTGGCCATCAGTTCCTGCCCGTCCCTCTGGTGCCATTGCTGGGCCCCCCGAGCAGAGCCTGGTCCATGCTCTGCCCCCTCCCTGCAGCCACTGATGGACATGGGAGATCCCCTTTCAGGGTCTCCCCCAGAGATGCTCCAGCCCCCTCAGCACCTCCAGCAGGGAAGGTTTGATATCATGAGGGTGATCCCTATTCCACACCTGGGCACAGAGGGAAGCCTGGGATTCTTCCAGCTTCTCTGCACAGTGAAGACCCACATGGATAAGAGCAGGCCAGGACTATAAAGAACAAACACAGAACACAAGAGATCCTTCACTTTTCCAGCCCTCTCAGCCCTTCAATGTGTCCTCTCCTCTCACGGCCATCCGGCGCTCCACGTTCCTGGCAAGAGCCACGNTGGGGCACTGCCCAGCCAAGAAGTTCTTCCTCCTGCCCAGGGGCACCTTCCTGGCCATCAGTTCCTGCCCGTCCCTCTGGTGCCATTGCTGGGCCCCCCGAGCAGAGCCTGGTCCATGCTCTGCCCCCTCCCTGCAGCCACTGATGGACATGGGAGATCCCCTTTCAGGGTCTCCCCCAGAGATGCTCCAGCCCCCTCAGCACCTCCAGCAGGGAAGGTTTGATACCACGAGGGTGATCCCTATTCCACACCTGGGCACAGAGGGAAGCCTGGGATTCTTCCAGCTTCTCTGCACAGTGAAGACCCACATGGATAAGAGCAGGCCAGGACTATAAAGAACAAACACAGAACACAAGAGATCCTTGACTTTTCCAGCCCTCTCAGCCCTTCAATGTGTCCTCTCCTCTCCTCTCATGGCCATCCGGCGCTCCACGTTCCTGGCAAGAGCCACAAGCCAGAAGCCGAAGGTACATTGTGCTTAATGTGCTTGACATTCTGTTTGGACAATGGGTCACCGTGGGCTGCCAGACTGTAAGTGCTGGAGCTGGTGGTGGGCCCAGAAAGATGAGCTGGAGCTGTGCCCTGGATGAGATGGGGGAGCCCTGCCGTGCCCGGGATGCGGCGGCTCCGCGTGCAGCAGGCAGATGGATTTGGAGCTGAGCATCATTATGTGCTGCCTCGTCATTTTTCCAGACATCTGGCAGCTGAGGATCGCTGGGAAGCTGGAAAAGCAGAGGTGGGGTGATGCAGGAAGGGCCACGAAGACTGAATTTTGGATAAATGTTCCCTCAGTGCCTCATGGATGGTAACTGGTGGCATTGGGGTCATGGAATAATCGTGCAAAGAGCATCTCCCATCTTGGATTAGGGATTTAAAAGGGGAAAAACAAATCTTCCTTTCCAATCACGAGCAGCTGTAACTATTGGAAGGGTGTCCAGGGAGGTTTGGAGTCCCCCATCCCCAGGAATGGGTGGATGTGGCACTCAGTGCTCTG
Source organism: Campylorhamphus procurvoides (assembly GCA_013396655.1). Taxonomy (NCBI): domain Eukaryota; kingdom Metazoa; phylum Chordata; class Aves; order Passeriformes; family Dendrocolaptidae; genus Campylorhamphus; species Campylorhamphus procurvoides. Next base: position 8,515 of record WBMV01008888.1, on the reverse strand, counting down.
GGCTGGGGGACAAGGTGGGCATTGGGCACAGGGTGGGCTCCAGCAGAGGGCTTTGCCAGCCTCAGGGATGCTCGGATAACACAACACAACCTGAGAACCTGCAGGGCAGCCAGCAGCTCTAACACCTGCCTGAATATTTGGGAGCTGTCACATTCCAAACGGGGATGAGTTCATCAACTCACTGATGTCCTCCACGGAGATCCCTCTGGCTGCTCAGAAACCTGGCTCTGGGAGCCTCCAGTGGTGCAGAGACAAGGCAAACATTCATTTTCCCAGCAGCAATTTCCAGCCTTTCTTCCACCCTGTTCGACCACAGGTCCTTTTACAAGCTGAGCTCGCACAGACTCTGCACAAACACGTCCCTTTTCCCGTTTTCCCCAAAGCGCTCCCGAGCAGGTATTCTTGGAGAAGGGCTGTGGTAATTTATTCCCAAATCCTGCCCCATAAAGGTACCAAAATCTGGCACCAAAGGCGCACCAACAGTTGCTAAATGACAAGATGGAGCAGCCCACGTGGAGCAGGGAGGGAGAAGCACAGATGGCAGAGAAGGGCTTGCAGGAGGCAGCGGGAATGTGGTCGGAATGCAAATCCCGGCGAAGTATTTCGGTAAATAATTTGTCTACTGAAAAAAAAAATAAAAAAAATTTAAAAAAGCGGTTTAGTTTGAAAGTCCTGGAAATCTTTTCGTGTTGCTGCCCCGCACATTGAACACAACCCTGTGTCCTGTGGGGTGCCAACAAACAGAATCCTTGTTGTAATTGGGGGGATAATGCCAACTTTTCTGGAGGGAGACACAGGTGGAATAAAGAGTTTGGAGGAGGGGAAGGAGGGGAAGGACCTTCTCGACCTCCCCAAGTCCCTGCCAGGAGGGGGGAGCTGGAGGGGTCGGGCTCTGCTCCCAGGGAACAGGGACAGGAGCAGAGGGAGGGTCAGGGGGGCCAGCAGGAGGAATTTGTGCCTGGCAAGGGTGGTCAGGCCTTGGCAGGGGCTGCCCAGGGAGGGTTGGAGTGCCCAGCCCTGGAGGTGCCCAAGGCAGGACTGGCCGTGGCACTCAGAGCTCTGGGCTGGGGGACAAGGTGGGCATCGGGCACAGGGTGGGCTCCCTGGGCTGGCAGGGCTTTTCCAACCCCAGGAATTCCAGGATTCCATGACAGAAGTGCCATGGTGCTCCCATTCCTGAGCTCTGCTTGCTCAGGTCACCCAGCCTTTTGTGACTCTGCCTGGAGCGTGTGAAAAATGGAAAGATAATGAAGAAAGTCAATAAAAATGATTGGGGTGATGAACTTGTCAGAAAGTTCATTCTAGGGCAGTGCAAGGTCTGATTCCACCCCACCTGGAGGAGGTGACCATCACCTGCCCAGCTCTGCATCTCCCACCAGCCTCAGAGGCTGTTGTAGCAGCTTGGAAAAATTCCACAAAATGGTTGGGAATCAGTGTCTTTGTTCCTTAATCATTATTCTCTCATTGATTCATTTATTCCATATAATGGTGACTTATTGAACAACCCTATTTGACCAAGGTTCCTTTTTTTTTTTGTTCTGGGGCAGACTCAAAGTTTTATTTGCACTAAAATTTAATTTTCACTTTCTCATTGAGGGTTGTTTTTTTTTTTTTAAAGTTAAAAAAATAAATCATTGCAAGAGAATAAAAATTCCACTTGGACTGAGGCTTTCTAAGCTATTCAATGAAAAATGAAATTTATTGACTAAAGCATGTAGTTTGGAAAGTATAAACCAGAAAATTAAAAGACTTTCATAAACAGGGACATTTTAGTGTGGCTTTTTTTTTTTTAATATTTTCTTCATTGGAGATTTTAATGTCAAAATAAAATCCAGCCCCTTCCTCAGCTTCATTCCCTTCTCTGGACACACTCCAGCCCCTCAGTGTTCTTCTTGTCACAAAATGCCACAGAGCACAGACCCTCAGAGACCTTTTAATGTCATTGCCCTCAGAGAGGAGGCACCTCATGGGTTTAACCATGGCCACGGTGGGAGAAGAGAAGGTGTTTCCCAACCTCAACACCAGAATGATGGTCTGGTCACACTCCTTGCAACAGGTTGGGATTTGACATCCAGGGAGCTGGGCCATTCCCTCCAGTGGGGAATGTGATCTGAGGGTCTTCATGGAAATATTTGGGTTCTCTTTTGTGGAGAAGTGTCACAAAGAACATCCAACAATACTGAGAAGCTGTGGCTGCCCCTGGATCCCTGGCAGTGTCCAAGGCCAGGTTGGATGGGGCTTGGAGCACCCTGGGCTGGTGGGAGGTGTCCCTGCCCATGGCAGGGGTGGCACTGGGTGGGATTTGAGGTCCTTCCAACCCAAACCTTTCCAAGATTCTTCCTACATCCACAAAGGCAGGTGTTTCATGAGATCTCAGTGCTGTATTGGCTCCAGCATTGACTTCACACAATCCCAGAATGTGCTGAGTTGGGAAGGACCCACCAGAACCATCCATTCCAACCCTCAGCCCTGCCCAGGACCATCCCCAAGTGTCCCAGAGGATCATCCAAACCCTCCTGGAGCTCTGGCAGCCTTGGGGCCGTGCCCACTGCCCTGGGGAGCCTGGGCAGTGCCCACCACCCTCTGGGGGAAAGGACTTAAACCACTCCTCAACCTAAACTACGCTGGAAAAAGCCCCTACAGAATTTTAAACCAGATTTTTTTGTGCAAGAACTCCCAAAAAACCCACCTCAGGTGCTTTCAGCATCCTCCTGCTCAGCCCAGTGCTTGCCTGGCAATGCTGCCCAGGCAGTGACCTCCTTCTCATCCCACGATATAAATAGAGCATCTTCTCCACAGAGGGAATGCTAAATATTTACCTGCCTAAAATAGTCCCTGCATAAACAGGGAAAGTCCAGGCTCCAGCCCGGCATTCTGGGCACGGCTCAGTGTGAGCAATGCGGTGGCATCAGCTGAGAGGTGACACCAACCCTCGGTGCTCTGCAGGGAGGCATCATTAACATGCAGCCAGGACTGTGACTCCTGATCCCGGCGTTTGCAGTGCAGGGAAGAGGGAAATAAAGGGATATTATGGATGGCAGGGCAGGCTGTCATGGGCAGTGACAGCCCCGTCCTGCCACTCAGCCTGCGACAATGACTGCTCGGGGACAGTGGCTGCAAAAAGAGGTGTTAAATTTAAAGGCTGGGTTTATTCCTTCTGGCACCGGGCTCGCCTGTTTTTTTTATTCTGAGATAATGAAGAGCAAAATGCAGCAAATGCGTCGCTCTGGAGGGGCCGTGATTGCAGCTCATTTTAAGGGGGGGGTCCTTGTGCTGCAGGTCCAGACAGGGGGTTTGTGTGTTTGGGGGATTTTAGGGGATGACTTTTGTGCTCAGGGTGCCCAGGCTGCCTGTGCCAGGGGTTCTCTGCCAGTTCAAAGGGGCACAGTGGGGAGGGAGCAAAGGGCATCCTCACCCTGTGCAGAATCCCAGAATGGGACCATCGTTATGTTGGAAAAGACCTCCAAGATCATCGAGTCCAGCCTGTGATGGATTCCCACCTTGTGAGCCAGCCCAGAGCACTGAGCAGCCTCCTGTTGGATCATATCCCTTCCTCTCCCAGCAATTCCCTTTGTCTTGGACCTCTTGGCTTCTCCTTGCTGCAATTCCTGACCAGCTGTGACTTTAGGAGACTTCGGAAAATCACTCGTGACCAATTTTGGGGCCCAGGAGGATGTTTTTCCTCAGAGTCCACAACCTATTTGTGCTGTTCCTGCAGCAGCAGGTCATGGAATTATAGGACAGTTTGGGTGGGAAGGGACCTCAAAGCCCACCCAGTGCCACCCCTGCCATGGGCAGGGACACCTCCCACCAGCCCAGGGGGCTCCAAGCCCCGTCCAACCTGGCCTTGGACACTCCCAGGGATCCAGGGGCAGCCCCAGCTTCTCTGGGCACCCTGTGCCAGGGCCTGCCCACCCTCCCAGCCACCAATTCCTTCCCAACATCCCATCCAATTATCCCCTTTTCTCATTTGAAGCCATTCCCTGTGTCCTGTCCCTCCATGCCTTGTCCCCAGTCCCTCTCCAGCTCTCCTGGAGCCCCTTCAGGCACTTCAAGAGGCTTTAAGTTCTCCTGAGCCTCTTCTTCTCCAAGATGAAATTAATAAATACCAGCCATCATAGAAATACATATTTTTTTTTACTAATTAGCAGGAATAGCAACCTCTCCCTGCTTCATTCCTTGCCCACAGGTTCCAGGGCTGCTTTTCACCCTGGGAAAAGGAGCCAGCCCCTCGAGATTCTCCAGCAGGAGCCCCTGCCCCTTGGAGGAGGAGAGGGAAGATTGAGAGGCTGAGCCAACCCCCCTGAGGGGCTGGGGAGAGGCTGAGGGTGAGGTGTAAGAGCCCTTTTGCCACTGATTAATCATGCCAACAAAGTGCCATCCTATCGTCAGCTGAGAGTGGAATGAGAGCTCGGGAGCTGTGCCAAAGCACCCTGGATACGTTTCAATTTTAGTTTGCTGGTTTTTAGGAGATGCTTCTGAATTAATAACCTTACAGGGTTTTATTTTTTTTCCCCCTTCCTCCAGCAGATGTCTAGAAAGGAAGGAGATATGGAGGGGAGGAGGGGGTGTGTGCACAGAAAAGGAAGGAGAGGAACAGGCTGGGACTGGTTTTGTTTGATAATTTCTCAAACATCCATCCCTTTTTGTGGAATTGGTGTAAAGTGGTGCAGGTGTGGATTAACACCAACCCTGGCAAGGCCTTGGGAGGGTGACAAACAAGACATTGGGCTTGTCAAATTATTTCTGCAATAGAATTAGTTGTAATTTTGAATCAGAGAGTGGGTTGGGTTGGAAAGGGCTTTAAGGAGCATCCCATCCCACCCCCTGCCATGGGCAGGGACACCTCCCACCAGCCCAGGGGGCTCCAAGCCCCGTCCAACCTGGCCTTGGACACTCCCAGGGATCCAGGGCCAGCCCCAGCTTCTCTGGGCACCCTGTGCCAGGGCCTGCCCACCCTCCCAGCCACCAATTCCTTCCCAATCTCCCAGCCAGCCCTGCCCTCTGGCACTGGGAAGCCATTCCCTGTGTCCTGTCCCTCCAGGCCTTGTCCCCAGTCCCTCTCCAGCTCTCCTGGAGCCCCTTTGGGCCCTGCAAGGGGCTCTCAGGTGTCCCTGGAGCCTTCTCTTCTCCATATGAAGATTTCCAGGTCTCTCAACCTGGCTCTCTATGGAAGGGGCTCCAGTCCCCTTACCCACTTTGTGGCCTCCTCAGGACTTGCTCCAGCAGCTCCACATCCTTCTCATGTTGGGGGCACCCAAATTCATGTTAACTTCCCAATGAACTGTACACAATATCCCAGGTGGGATCCCACAAGGGCTGGTGTGTCTGAAATGGCACTGAGGGTTTGATATCAACCAATGACATGGGAACTTCTTTAGGTGTCCCTGTTTTCCTGCCCCATTCCTGTTCCAGTTTCTCCAGTTTCTCCCAGCCATAGATCCAAGCACAGATCCAGCTCCCAGGGGGATGCCTGGATTCACATTTCTCCCAGTGACCCGTTCCCAGCCCCAATTCAGAGCCAGGAATTCCTGTTGTCTCCAACCTTCTCTCCCCCAGATCCCTCATCAGCTCTGAAAATTCCCCCTCCCAGTCTCCAGGAAGCCCAACAGGAATCACGGTTGGCAAAGCTTCGTGCTCATTCACTGAGAGAACATTGCACTCCAACCCAGTTGGCTTGAAGGAATTTGCAGCTTCTCCATCCCAGAAGGATTTTTTTCCTCTTGCAAGGCTTTTACCTAAACATTCACCTCCCACAGGCCTTTTATCTCAGAATAGACACACATCACAAGCACTTGTATCATTTGTGAGATTCAGAAGTGCTTTTATTTCATTTATTTCCTGCACCAGGCAATTACCCCACAGAAAATAACCTGCCAAATGATTCACTGGCCTACATATAACCAGGAGAGATGCAAGATGGGTTTCTCCTGTTTATTTGTTTTCTTTGGAAGTCAAACTATTTGTGGAAAGAAGCTATTTTAAGTTTACAAAGCACAAACACAGGGGAATTTTGTGGTGGGTGTTCCTGTTCCAAACCAAGTCATTCCCAGGGCACAAAACCTGAGTCCTCTCCTGCTCAGGGGGTCTCTGTTTCACTCATTGCTATGAAGCCTTCAGAGAGTCATGGAATATCCTGAGCTGGGAGGGACCCCCAGGACCATCCAGTCCAACTCCTGGCCCTGCACAGACACCCCAACAATCCCACCTTGTGCCCCAGAGGATCATCCAACCCCCCCTGGAGCTCTGGCAGCCTTGGGGCCGTGCCCACTGCCCTGGGGAGCCTGGGCAGTGCCCACCACCCTCTGGGGGAAGAACCTTTCCCTGAGATGCCCCCTGACCCTGCTGTGGCACAGCTCCAGCCAACCCCTCTCACCCACAGCATCAATGCTGGAGACACCCTGGGACAGAGCAGTGTTCCCCCCAAGCATCCTGAAGTCCCTCACATGGAATTATCACTCTCCTGATGCCCAAGAGCAGCACCCAAAGGTCCCATCCTCCTCTTGGCTGACCCAGGGGCTCCAAGGTTCCCCCTCTGAGCACCCCCTGTGCTGAGACACCACACAGGTATCCCATGGGGTGCAACCAGCAGGGCTTTGTGCCTGCTGAGTAACTTACTCCTGGTGTACTACAGGTCTCTGAACACCAACTGGGCAATTGTACTCAGTGGANCCTCATTCCCAGTGTTTTCCTCCAGTCTGGACAACACTCCAACTCATCCCAATCCTTGGAAATTACCCAGGAGCTCCAGTCCCCTCTCCTGACTCACCAGCCCAGCCAAGGGCTCTCAGGGGGCTCCCAGCCCGGAGCTGGGGCTGGCAGAGCCCAGCACTGAAATCCCACTGGATTTCTCCCCAGGGGACTGGAGTTGCAGGGGATTGGTTTTCCACTCGTAGAAACCCCTGGAGTTTGAGTTTGCACTTGATTATCGAGTAGCTGTGGGCGAGGAATGTTCTCTTTAGGAGAATATTAATCACAGCAGGAGGATTTGGGGGGTTGGGGCCTGAGGGGAAGTTAAGCTTTCCTAGAAGGCAAAACAAACAGATTAATTAAACTGACTACAGCGTGTTGGTGTTCACCCTGGGCAACCTGAGCCAGGGCAAGGTGGCCCAGACAGGGCAGGGCTGGGCTTTGAGGTCCCTTCCAGCCCAAACCATCCCATGGGAGAACTTCTGCCTGCCATGGAGCTCTCCCAGCTGAGCAGCACCAAGCCCCTCACCCTGGCTGAGCCCAGAGTGCTGCTGTCCCCTGGAGGGATGGAATGCTGCCCTTGGAGAAGAGCAGCCACTGGCTGGGTGTCCCCACAGCCCAGGCAGGCTTGGAGAGCAGCCCAGATTCAATCCCACCCTGAGTGGGGAAGGGGCTCCTTCACATCCACAAATCCCCTCAGTCCTGCTTTCTCCTGGAATCATGGAATGTCCTGAGGTGGCCCTGCCCAGGACAGTCCCCCCAGTGCCACCTGAGAGCCCTGCCCAGCCCATCTCCACAGCACCCACAGCCAGGTACAATTAATTAACCGCTGCTCAGTTAATTGGTGCTGCAGCACAACAGAGCCCTGAGGCTGCAGAGAGCCCAGCTGGGACCCTGAGCTGGCCCTGCCCTCCCCCAGGGACACAAGTACCCTGCTCAGGTCCAACAGGTCACTCCAAATGCCACCAGGTCCCTCCCTGCTGGTGGCACAGGCACAGCCACGTCACAAAAGCAGCAATTCCTGGCACAGGACGGGTTTGCCAGGGAGGATTGGAGAGCAGCTCATTTCCCATGGACCCAGGAGAGCCACAGCTCCTCTGGGAAGCTCCAAACTCACAATTTCTATTCTTTCTTCCTTCCTTGTGCTGACAGGTTTTTATCAACCCCCATTTGGAGCAGCCCTGGAATGAAGTGGCTGTGACACAGCCCAGGGATGCTCCAGCATTTATTCCCAGCCCAGGGGAATATTGTCTTCCCTTCTCTGTTCCACCTCACATCCATGAGAGGGGTCATAGAATTGGAGATGAGCAGGGCAGATTTTATGCAAATATATCCAGACCTACAGCTAAAGGAATATTAGGGATGAACAAGACCCAGCTATGTCTTCGAGGGCAGGCAAAGGTGGGACTTGATGAGCCTGGAGGTCTTTTCCAAGCCTAGTGATGCTCTGATGTCTCTGGCAGGAATTCGGGAGGTGAGGAAATGCTGGGGATTTGTGAATCCTCTCCTCAAAAAAGCTGGAGATAGCCAGGAAAAGTGGCAATATCCCAGGTGAAACCCTTTCTTGGGCGTTTTTAGAGGCTCTTTTCAGGGCAGGGAGGGCAGTGCTGCTACCAGGAGGTTGTATTTTAGTGATTTGAGATTAACTTACCTGTGCTAAGCAGGGATGTTTGTTCAGGTTGGTTTTCCCTGGAATGATGGCAATTCCCACGTGCTGTTCCATTGCAAACCAACCTACCACAGTGCCAAACTATTTCTTTGCCCACTTTCCAAAGCAATGGGCAGAGTTTATTATAATAATGAACTTTATTATTCCTTTATAATA
>WBMV01008887.1:190643-213313 GCA_013396655.1 Campylorhamphus procurvoides | reverse complement strand
AGCCGCCCCGGGGCTGCCCCGGCCGGATCCCCCTGACGCCGGGCGAGACCCCCTGACTCGAGCAGCCCCCCGGGAACGCTTCCGAGGGGCGAGGGATCCCCGAGGGGCCGCGGTCCCTTCCCCGGGCCCCGGGAGCCGGCACCCCTGGGGACCCACCAGCTTTCCCCGCGGGGGCGAAGGACGCCTGGAGCCCCCCACGAAGGCCCCGGCCCCCCGGCCCTCATCCCCCCTCCCGGGCTGGCCCTCGGCCGCAGAAGATCCCGTTTCCGGGGCTGGAGGCAACCGAGCTGCCCAGTGCCCCGGGCTGAGCCGGCCCTGAGCCGGCGGGGCGGCCGAGGGGGGTCCAGGAGCCCCGCGGGGGCTGCGGCACCCTGCACCTCCCCGGCCCCATGGCGGCCAAGTGGTTCAAGGAGTTCCCATCCAACCTGAAGACAGTTTCAGAGAGGGCTCGGCCAGGAAGCGGGAGCCTGGGGAAGAGCCGCAAGAATTCGACCGCTGAGGTTGGGGGCTGCCGGGCGGCCGGGGGCGGCAAGGAAGGGGGCAGCCGGCTGTCCCGGGACAACCTGCAGGGTCTGCTCCAAGCCGCCACTGGGAAGATGCGAAAGAACTCTCGAGCGGAGGGAGGCATGCAGGAGGGACCCCCCAAAACCTCCGGCACCTACATCAACCGCCTCATCAAGGTGGAGGCTCCCGAGAAGAACGGGAAGGGGTACCCTGGCCCCGTGCCCGCTGGCCTGCCTGGCCCCGAGCAGGACAAGGGAAAGGCCCCCAAAACAGAGACGGTAAGGCAGGGGTTGAGAGCGGGGGTGGGGGGAGGCACGCTGTGGGGAGCACACGGTACTGGCAGCTTTAACTGCTTTGGGCTCTGGCTCATTAGCCCGCCGACTCCAGCCTTTCATCCTACTCGGCTCCACTGCTTTCAAATCGCTTCAAAGCTGCCTTCATCCCAACGGCCCTTCATCAGCCCGTCGAGGGTGAGGGTGAGAGGAGTCGCCGGGCCCCCTCATCTTGTCCCACATGTCCCATCCTACCCTGACCCCAGCGCTCGGCTACTGGTGAACAAAGACTGATGTGAAGCTTTTCTGGGAAGCTAGACTTTCACCCCTGCACAGCCTTTGCGGGGCTGGGAGCCAGTCATGGGGCACGGGGTGTTGCTGTCACACAAAAGGGTCCCATGGTTCCCCCCCAGGCTCCTCCCCACCTCTGAGGTGCATAGGGATGGAAACTGCCCCCACCCAAAGGTGCCACTGTGTGTACCTTCCTGGGGTTGTGGCATGGCTCCTTTTAACCCAATTGAGCTGACAGCCTCCCCTGAGGACCCCAGTGTCTCTGTTCTCTGCCTGGCTCTGTGCCGATGGCATCCCTGCCAGCCCCCCGAGGCCAGCAGTGCCCGTCCCCTCCTCAGGTCATCATCCTGGAGGACTATGCCGACCCCTATGACGCCAAGCGCACCAAGGGGCAGCGGGATGCCGAGCGCCTGGGGGAGAACGACGGGTACATGGAGCCCTACGATGCCCAGCAGATGATCACAGGTACGTGCCATGTCAAGCCATGCCACAGCACCACAGCTGGCACCACTCCCCATCCGGGAGTGCACAGCAGCCCTTGGAGCCACCCGGCACAGGAGGCTCCGGGAACAGGAAAGCTTCTCGCCGCTTCCTGCGGCTGCGCGGGGCCAGATAAGGAGTGGGAGCAAGGCTGGACACTGACCTGTGCCTGCCAGCCCCTTGACCGCTACCATGACCTGCTGCCATCGTCTGACGGGTGCATATGGCCAGTGCAAAGCCCTCAATGCCCCCCAGTCATCCCTGGGTGGGGGATGACCGCCCCTCAAGATTCCCCCGTGGCCGTGCCCCCCAGATGGCGATCCCCCGGCCGGCATGGCGACCATCCAGCTGGCCACAACAACAGGAACTGACTGGGCCGGAAGCTGGAAATAAAAGATTTGCTGCTGATGGTTTTTTTCCGTGCGGGGCAGCCCAGGCTGTTTGGCGGAGACCGGCGCCGTGGGGAGAATTGGGGGGCCAGAAGGGGTGAAGCCCCCAGGGCGGCCTCCCGCACGGCTGAGCTCCAGCTTGAGGTGTAGCATCCTGTCTCTGTGGAGCCCGGCTGGCCCCACCGCTGTGGGTCCGTGCCTGTGGCGCCAGCAGCCTCGGGACCGCGACAGCAGACCAGGCGCCATGAGGATGGGCCCCTTCCTGCTCCTGCTCCTCCCAAGCTGGTTCACAATGGGGCGTTCCCAGCATGGGGTCCCCCATGCACATCCCTCCCCAGGGGCTGGCATTGGGAATGGGGGCGTCTCAGGGGACTCACAGTCCCCTTCCTGACCCACCATCCCTCTTCCCCACAGAAATCCGTCGTCGGGGCTCCAAGGACCCTCTGGTCAAAGCCATCCTGCTGCTGGACGGCCCTGGCGAGTCCGGGGAGGGGGGTGCCAAACTGGAGCCAACCAAGCGGCTGGGGGGCAAGGAGGTGGCAGGGAAGGGGCCACAGCTCTACGACACCCCCTATGAGCCTGGGGAAGGGGTTGCCGGGGGGACCCTGGAGCGCAGGGTGAGGGCCAATGACGGGCGCCTGCCTGAGAACGACGAGCGCCCGGCAGGAGAGTACGAGCAACCCTGGGAGTGGAAGAAGGAGCAGATTGTCAAAGCACTGTCAGGTAGGGCACAGGCATGGGATGGGAAGGGGAATGGCAACAGGGACAAGAATGGGGACAGACTTTTTAGCAGGGCTTGTCATGACAGGACAAGAGGGTGTGGTTTTAAACTACAAGGGGCAATTTAGTTTTTTGTGCTGAGCATGGTGAGATTGCCCAGAGAGGTGGTAGATCCTGCAAGGTCAAGTTGGATGGGCCTCTGAGCAATCTTCTGATGTAGCTGAAAATGTCCCTTTTTATGGGGTTAAACCAGATGGGGACAGGCACATGGATGGAGAAGGGAATGGGACTGGGGAGGGGAAAGGGGCTGGGGCTGGGCATAAGGACAGAACTAAGGGATGGGGATGGGAAGTGGAGGTGGCCTAGAACAGCTTTTGGAGGCTCATATCTCATCCCACCCAGTCCAGTTTGATGGCACGGAGCGTCCCAAGGAGGAGACGCTGCGGCAGCATCTACGCCAGAAGAGCTGGACCCCTAGGATGCTGAAGCCAGCAGGGGCCGAGTACAGCGAGGGAGAGCGGGTGGACCCTGCCCTGGCACTGGAGAAACAGCCGTGAGTTGCAAGGCCAAGTCATGCGTGAGAAATGGCGAGGGGGACGGGGTGCCCAGGATTTTGCCGTGATTCAGCATCCCCTCCCCGGTGTCCCCCCCCACAGCTGGTACCACGGGGCCATCACACGGGCTGAGGCGGAGAGCCGGCTGCAGACGTGCCGGGAGGCGGGATACCTGGTGCGCACCAGCGAGACCGGCAGCGGCAAGTACTCCATTGCGCTCAAGTGAGTGTCGGGGTGGCCACAGAGTGGGGAGAGGAGAGGGGAGGGGGGCGGTCCCGGTGGGGCCCCACTCTGGGGAATGTGGTGGGTCGCATCCCGGGGGATGCTGTGTCAGGAGCCTCCCCGGTTGTTCACACCAGAGCCGTGATGGGGAGGGAAAACCCAGATCCCAAGGGATGTCACTCCCAGACCCACAGAGGGACCCAAGCATCCCGGTGTGGCACTGGGGCGGGAGATGGGGGGTGGCGTGTACCCCTCCCCAGCACATTGTCAGGAGCGCCAGTGGTGTTTCCTTCCTGAGGAAGTGGAGCCCCTGGAGCTGAAACAATCAGAGCAGGACGGGAACAAACAGGGGTGGATGCGGCCGCGGGGCAAGCGGGTGCTGGGGGGCTGGCGGCAACGCTGATGCCCGCTGGCTGCCCAGGACCAGCCAGGGCTGCGTCCACATCATCGTGGCCCAGACCAAGGACAACAAGTACACGCTCAGCCAGGCCAGCGGCGTCTTTGCCAGCATCCCTGAGGTTGTGCACTACTACTCCACTGAGAAGCTGCCCTTCAAGGGGGCCGAGCACATGGCCCTGCTGCACCCTGTCCACTGCAAGCTGCATTAGTGCCTGCTGATACCCCCCCAGACTGGCCTGCGACCCCCACCCCTGTCACATGGGGCACGTCTGGCCTGCGATGGCCACATGCTACAGGAAGGGTCCAGGGAGAACCGCTCTGTCATGTCCTCAGTCCGGCGGGGACTTCGCTCCTGGGCTCCAGCAGGGCTGTTGGCCTTTTGCTGGGATGAATCCTGACCATCCTGTGCCAGAGCTGACAGGCCACGCAGCTGCCCGAGTGCCTGGGGTGGGCGAACACAGCAAGACTGGGACATGTAACGATGTAGTAAAATAAACTTGTTGGCTGAGCAGTGGTTCAGGAGGGCTGGGATAGGGCCTGTGCAGCACAGTCACCACAGTTTTTGGGGCCAGGGGTACTGGGACTCCCCCAGCCACACATCTGCATCCTGCCAGGCTTTTTATAGCAGGGGCCAGTGGAGGGGAAGGGGAACGCTGTCCCCAGGGTGCCTGAACACCCGCTCCCCTCAGGCTGTGGTTTCCTGCGGGTGCAGCTGCAGTTCCCCAGGGTGTTGCATAACCCAGTGTGGGGTGGGCACTGCATAGCAGAGGGCGCATGGCCTGGGGGTTTGTGGCATGGGGGAGTGCACAGCATAGGGGGTACAGCCTGGGAGGCACTGGTGACACGGGGAACATGGTGGGGGGTACACGACGCAGTTAGGGGGCACAGCAAGGTAGAGGGTGCATGGACTGGGGGTACATATCCCAGTCTGACCCTCCCATTCTGAAGCCACTCCTGGGCAAGGGGGGGACTGCAGTGACCCCTCCATTACCCCCACTGCAGCACCCATTCCAGTAGAAATCCAAAGCATTTATTGGAGTTGTATTGTCCTATTTCCCCAACATATGCTTTAAAAAGGAGCCCTGGGAGGCCAGAGCAGAGGTATGGGGCTGATCCAGCCAGGCCCCCCTGCTCCCTCCCAGACCACCATGGCACTGCAGGGACCAGACCCTTCCCTGTGGGATCCCCAAACCTGACCCTGGGCTGGTTCCCAAGCTCCGGCACAGCCGTGCTTCCAGTGCCGTCACAACCAGCCATCCCAGCTTGGCCATGGCCCTGAAGGTGCCCTTCAGGACCCAGTTTGGGTGCTGCCCCAAGCTTCTTCTCCATGGGGGTGGCACTGCTCCCAGCCACAGAGCCACTGCATAGTGGTGGGGAGCTGCTCCCAGAGCCACATCACAGCCCTGAGAACCCTGGGGCCAGCAACCCCCATCCGACCCCCAAGCACCTGCCAATACATTCAGCCTCTGGCTACTGTCCTGAGGAGGAATAGTCCAAGTGAGTGATGCGGAGCGGTGCTGGGACCATGGGGATAGTGTGTGAGAGCAGGGGCGTGTCACTGAGTGAGGGACTGGGGAGGCCCAAAGGGACCAGTACGTGCTGGGCCTCACCCTCCGGCTTGGTCCCCCGCTGCCTGCCTGACCACCATGTCTGCCTGTACCTGCAAGGGCAGAGAGTGGCTCCAGGTCAGGGGGCGCAGACAGAGCCCCCCGGCCTGGCACCGACAGCACTCACCTCACCACGATGCCAACAAAGAGGACAATGCCCAGGAGCAGGCTCCCCCCAGCCACCAGGAAGGCATAGGGGGATGCCATGGGGGGGGCTCTGGGTTCCATGACAGACCCTGCTGCAGAGAGAACAGATGGGCTCACTGTGTGGATGAGGGACCTGGGTGTCTTAGTCTACTAGCCTCAACCCAGGAACCCCTCCTCACCACCAGCACGGTCCTCCACGAAGAGCTCAGGGGGCAGCGTCACCCCATAGTTGTCATCTTCTATGGGGAACTGCAAAAGAAAGTGGGGGTGCAAAATGGGATAGGCAGCCCCCATGCCCTGGTGTCCCCTTGTCCCACATGGGGACAGGAGTATGTGGTAGGCCCCAGGGCTGGGCCCATCCGTACCTGTGAGCTGAAGGGTCCTATTTCAGAGGTGAAGTCCCTGGGATCTGCAAGATGAGTGGTGAGTAAGAGGTGTGGGAAGACCCCATGCAGAGCCTCCAGCCTCAGGGCCCCATGTCCCCCTCATACCTGTCCAGGGGGTGCCCACAGCCTCGCGACTCCACTCGCTCCATGTGCCGTGGCCGAACTCATCCTGTGCCCGCACCTGTACCACATGCTTTGTCGCCCGCCAAGCATCACGAATGTCCAGCCACGTTGTCATCACCTGAACCACCTAGAGAGGACACAGGGCTGGGGACAGCCTGGCCAGGGACAGCAACAGGTCCATTCCAGGGAGTGGGGTCTCACCTCCATGAAGGTTGGGGCAGGCTCAGGGCGGTAGCGGACCTGGAAGCGAAGCCAGTAGAAACGGGGGTCCCAGGACAAGGGGTAGGACCAGTTGACACGCAGCCGCTGGGGCGCATTCTCCAGCGCCTCCACCGTCACATTGAGGGGGGGATCAGGCTTCACTGATGGGGAAGGAGGGGGCTCAGGGCCTGGCACTGTGCCCTCAGCCACCCCAGTCCCTGGCAAGAGGGGCAGCACTCACAAACACTGCTGAGGGTGATGATCTTGTCTTCACCAGCCAAGCTGCTGGCCCTATTGCTGATGCATGTGGACACCACGAGGTGTTTGGTGTCTTCGGTGCCAGGTGGCACCTTCACCCGGCAAACAAACTTCCGTGCCTTGGAGAAGTAGCGGCACCGCTGCTCTGTGGCATTCTCAGCCACAAACCTGTGGGGCCACAGCTCAGTGGGGCAGGTGGCATGCACCAGACCAGGCACAGGGCAGGGCAGCCAGGGGAACACATCCTATGCTGTGGGGTCCCAGGCAGCACAGGGGAAAGGGTCTGTGGGGAAGGATATGTTCCACGCTGTGGGGTCCCGGACAGCACCTGGGAAAGCTCCATAGGGAAGGAACACATCCCATGCTGTGGGGCTCTCAGCCCCCAGTAGCTGCTAGGGAAAGAGTCTACAGAGAAGCAAACATCTTGAGCCATGGGGTCATGGATGGCCCCAGGGAAAGGGTCCATGCGGAGGGACATGTTCTGTGCCATGGGGTCCCACCCCATGGTGGATGCAGTGCTCACCTCCGCTTCACCCAGAGCATTGCCCGTGTGCCTGGGGATGGCTTCGTCTGCTGTGGCCACTCACACAGGACATCCTTGTCATGGCTCCGCCGGTAGCAGGAAACTCGGGGGGTTTCAAGGGGCTCTGCAAGGCAGGGAGGTGCTGAGGAACAGGGGATATTGCAGGCAATGCTCCCAGGGACATCTCCACCCCAGCGTGGACCCACCTTCCACCAGCAGCTGCAGGGAGCGCAGCTGGTGGCTGCCCACAGAGCAGCTGTAGTGTCCTGAGTCCTCGTAGCGCAGCCGCTGTAGGAGCAGCACGTTGCCCTCTGCCAGAAGCTGCCCATGGCCCCCTGGCATGGCTGCTCCCCGCTTCTCCACCTGCCACAACACTGTGACATTAGCAGGCACCTTGTCCTGGCAGGTCAAAGTGACGTTGGCTCCCAGGTGGCCCAGCACCGTGTCCCGGGACAGTCCTGTGGGGGGACAAGAGGGGGCTAGGCAATGCAGAGGAGACCTCAGGCATAGTGAGTGTCCTTGGATTAGGGGGGCATCCCACCACCTGCTCCCGATGTCCAGTGACTGCTCAGAGTCAAGGCATGGAGCTGGGGAGTGGCAGCCTCTCCCCATGGCGTGGGGCACCGGATCCCTGGCGCCACCATAGGGATGGGCACGGCAGCACAAGATGGAGTGTGTATTGAGGGGTCTGGTGGTGGAGAGCATGGCTCAGGGAGGGTGATAGACTGGGGCGGGGAATCCCAGCGGTCCCTGGGTGCGCGCCTGGTGCTGGAAGGGTTAAGCGGCAGCGCTGGCTGGCGGCTCCAGTCAGGCCTGGGCTCTCTCCAAAGGTCAACGGCCCGCATGGACCTGCTGTTCCCTTTGGCTGCTACTGCTGGGAACTCACCCTGCACCCAGGACACAGCACCCAGGACACAGCGCAGAGCACCCAGCACCCACTCGGGACACAGCCCCCAGTCCCAGCACCCACTCTTCAGCACCCCCAGGGGTGCCCGGTATCCCTGGTACCCTCCCCATCCCCGGCTCCTCCGGGGCAGGCAGGGAACCGCGTGTATCCCCTGCCCGCGCCGGGACCGCCAGAGCCGCGGGACCCCCACTCCCTTCCCCCCGCCCTGACCGGCGCCGGTCGTACTCACCGGAGGGGCCGCAGGGCCGCCCGACAGCGGNCCCCGCCTCCGAGCCCCTTCGGGCCTCCCCCGGACACGGGACACGGCAGAAGCTGCTCAGAACATCGTTCTCTTTTTTTAAATTAAAAAAAAAAAGCTGATTGTTGTTCTTTTTTTTTCAGTGAAAACAAAACGATACAATTTCGTCACACAGAAACGCGTAATAAATTATCCACCCCGCCCCCCGAAATAACCTCAAACAGCCCCCGAGCCCCCTCCAGCCCTCACCAACACCCGCCTAAACATCCCCCTCTTTGGTATCGCGTCCCCGGGACCCCAACACTCCCCGAGACCCCAGGGGGAATCCCCCAGTGCCCACCCACACCCCAGGAGCGCTCAGTCCCTCGGGAGCTGGCGAGGAGGGAGGAAGCAGAGGCCAAGGGTTGCGCAAGACCCCGCGAGGGAGTGAATCACGGCAGCCGCCAACACCCCAGTCCCTGCAGCGCCGGAACGCTTCCCCTTTCCCACCCAGCACCCGCCGTCCCGCTGCACCCCGAGGCGGGGGGACAGGGAGGGTGACTTTCCTCCCCCAGTTACTCTCTCCTTATCCAGACAAGACACAAGTCGCTCTGTAAACTCGGAGGGTTTTTCCTTCCCTTTCTTTAGTCTTTTTTTGGTTTCTTTTTTGGTTGCTATTTTTGGGGGTCTTTTTTTCCTTTGTTTATATAAAAAGAAGACACGTGGGTGAGGGGTTGGTAAAGGGCCACAGCCTCCCCAGGCCCCTGCACCTCTGGCATGATACATTCGTGTGTGATGGGGTGCTCCATGGAGGTGAATACTGATGGAAGAGTGAATGGGGGCTGCTGAGGACGAGGTCAGTCTGTCTGTCCACTTGCCCCAGGGAGGGAAAGAGTATATTTTTTGGCTACAATGTGACAGTCTAGACCCCTCCAAACCTCAGCACCAGCTCTCGCAGAACCTTGGCTCCCACCATGGGACCACCCCCACAAAGGGGGAGAGGAAGTTCCCCCAGCTGCACCAGAGGGGACGTGACCCTCCACCTTCACACCTTGAGGGTCTTGTCAGCCACACCACTGGGGCTGCCGGCACCGCTGCCTTCACAACCCTTCTTCTTCCGCAGGGTCTCGATCCAGCTGGTGCTGGGGCGGGAGGCAAAGCTGGAGAGTGCCAAGGAGCTGAGCCGCATGTTCTTGCCAGACATGATGAGCTCCCCAAAACCCTCCTGGTGGGAGAAGGCATAGCCGGAGCGGCGTGAGCCCACACGCCCTGCACGCCGCATGCTCCGGTGCTGTGTCTTCTGCTTCTTCCGTACCAGCTGAGTGTAGCGCACCTGGGACACAGGGACAGTGTCAGGGACCTGCAGAACCACCTGTCCCCAGGGGCAGGACCCCACATCCACTTCCATAGCCACATGCTCTCACTGTGTCTGAGAGTTCAGGTTTCAGGTCAAGCTTGAGGAAGCGAAAGGCCACAACGGGCATGATGCAGACCACAGTGGTGAGGGCGATGGTCAGCCAGACCGTGGGCTGGGCCAGTGTATTCTGCGCATTACCTGGGGGGAAGCATGAGTCCAGCAAGAGAGCTAGGCTGGGGCAGCACCCTGCTGGGTTGGGGAGCACAGGGCAGCCCTCCAGGGACTCACCCACAAAGCGGAACTGGTTGGGAAACATTCGAAAGAGGCCATCACTGTGCATGGTGAAGAGGATGGTGAAGTAGGCGGCCAGGCTGCCCCAGATAAAGAAGTGGTTGATGGCCGTCCAGAATCCTGTGTCCAGCCCGATCTAGTGGGGGGGATGCAGGAGGAGGCAGGGCTCAGGGGATGACTGAGGTGCCCTAAGTGACTGGGGCTCAGCAGCCACGTCCCTACCTGCACACTGACAACAATCACAAGGGAGGTGGCGACGGTGACGGCGAAGGACTGGTAGTCAGCCAGCTGGGCACCATCATCACGGGTGGCGTCAGCAAAGACACCGTAGGGGATGAAGAACATGAGGACAGATGTGTAGATGCCCTGGGCAATGCAGATGAAGAACTCCCGCTTGTTGAAGAGCAGGTTCAGCTGCCCAGGCTCGTAGAGCTTGGGGTACTCCATGCTCCGCTGCTCTGGCACATCCTGGGGGCACGGAACACTCTGGGCACCTCCCTTTAGCCCCAGGCAGGTTATGGTCCACAAAGGGTCGAGGACAGCCTGTCTTGGGCACGCAGGCAGCCCTTCTTCCCATAGTGGAGCACGAGGGGGAGCAAGACCAGCTCCTTACACACCAGGGACCCTCTCACTGCCCCCCGCCTTACCTGGTCAAAGACACCCATGGCAAGCACAGGCAGCGATGTGTAGACAATGTTGTACAGTGTGATGAAGTACTGGTCGTACACAGTCTGCATGGAACAGAACGCTCAGGGGGGCACGGTATCTCTCTGCCCTGTTACCCAGCCAGCCCCCAAGTCCATGTGCCCACAGCTTCAGGGACAGGAGAGTTGACCTCAGCCCCCTGGGGTTGTCCACCCCAACACGGACTCCTTGCACCCACTGCATGCTGGATCTCAGGCTGTGCCTGCTGGCTCAGGATAACTTCCCATGGGAAGCCCAAGGCCAGGACATGTTTTCAAGCCAAGAGGTCCTGCTGGCAAACCCTCTCCAGCTCCAAGGGTGAGGAGCCACCAACCCACCTGTGCTGAGAAGCCGCAGAAGAAGCCAAACCAGAAATGGACCATGGTGAAGGCGAAGTTCTTGTAGAAGAAGTAGCAAAGGAACTTGCACATGCGCAGATAGGACCAACGCCCATGCACCAACAGCAGGCGCTGCAGGAACTTGAACTGGGAGAAGGAGTAGTCAGAGGCCAGCACGGCCTGGATGCCCTCCTGCCCACTGATGCCCACCCCAATGTGGGCAGCTGCAGAGAAAAGAGAGACTGGAGTGAGGAGGGGGCTGCCAGTAGCACAGGGTACAAGGGTGGTACCCCCAGCACCGGGACTGTGGTCCTGAGAAGGAAACAGAGGGGTGAGGATAGAAGTTGCCATGGGCCTCAGGATGGTGCAACAGGGGCCCTGTCCTTCCCATGATCCCCCTGACCCCATGCCTTACTCTTGATCATGCTGACATCGTTGGCCCCATCCCCAATGGCCAAGGTCACAGCTTTCTTGTATTTCTTCACCAGCTCAACCACCTGGGCTTTCTGCAGGGGTGTGACACGGCAGCAGATAACAGCCTTGCAGGCACATGCTGTTTCCAGGAATTCCACCTCCATGTCTGCCTCCAGCGCATGGGCCTGCAAAGAGGGCAGGGGACAGTGAGGTCACAGCCCACAACCAGGCACAGGGCAGCCCTGTCCTGCCTGGTGCTCCCAGGGCCCTACCAGGCTGTGCCCGTTGATGACCAAGGCATATTCGCCTGCAATGGCTTCCAGCACAGAGGTGAGCTTGGAGGAAGAAAGTTTCTCCTGGTAGGAGAAGCCATTGCCCACAGACCGTGATGCATCCATCATCTTCTCCCGGGCTTTCCTGAGAGAGAAGGCACGGGGGGCATAGGGCCTCAATTCAGGGCCCTTCCACATCTCCAGCTCCTCCAGTAGTAGCTGCACCCCACACTGGGACACCCCATGTGTGTCCTTTGTCCCCTAACCCTCACCTGAGCTCCTCTCGCACCTCCAGCACAGTGTGGCCTGTGACCACAAACACCTCTGTCATGTCATCTGTCAGCATCTTGCAGGAGTAGCAGATGTTCACAGCTGTTTCTGGGGACAGGAAACCAGGGGCTGAGCCAGGGTCCACTCAGGAGAGAGTGTCCACCCCACCATCCCCCAGGCAGGTGGGATCTAGCCCAAAAACATCCTCATTTCCAGCCAGCCCAGACCTCACCCCAGCCATGCCTCACCCTGCTTGTCCCCCGTCAGCACCCAGATCTTGATGTTGGCCAGTGTCAGAATGGCGATGGTTTCGGGGACTCCCTGCTGCAGTTTGTCCTCGATGGCTGTCGCTCCAAGCAGCTGGGGGACCCAAATAGGCAGGGGATGAGCAGGGGCTGTCCCCAGCCACCATCCACTCCTCAGCTCCCAGCCCACCTACCATCATATCGTGCTCCACCTCATCATAGAGCCGTGCCAGGCGATCTTCACGGGCCTCGGGGGCACTGCCAGCTCGGTGCAGCCGCTCAGACCAGTCCTTGTAGTAGCTCTCCTCCAGGTCTTTGTAGGCCAGCACCAGTGTCCGCAGCCCCTCGCCAGCATACTCCTGCAAGTGGTCAGAGCTGGGTGTGCTGGCAGACCCTGATGGTGTCGCCAGACCCCAGTGGTGTTCCTAGGACAGGGTACAAGCGTGACTCGGCACTCTCAGGCAGCCCCTCTTCCCTCCCAACCCTGCCCACAGAATCCTGCCCCACACACATTGAGGTGGTCGGTGGTGACGCTGGTCAAGTCCTGGTTGACAGGGTGCAGCCGCTCAAGCAGGATGGTGTCAGCGCCTTTGCAGTATAGCCGGATCTTGCCTTCAGGGCAGCGGACTGCAGGGTGCAGGGGACAAGATGCCTGGCTTAGGGGTGCAGAAGCAGGTCCTGCTCTGACCTCCAGCCATCATCCTGCCAATTTCTCCACAGTCGTATCCCCATTAACATGGGACTGGTCCCCCAGCACACCACATCAAGCCCTGCGTCACAGCCCCACAGAGCCTTCCCAGTCCCACAGCCCCTGTGTCATGTCCAGGATCTCACCAATGACGGACATGCGCTTGCGGATGTTGTTGAAGTCCAGGATGGCCAGCAACTGGTAGGTGATGGCTTGACCCAGCTCGTGCACCGTGATGGTCTTCGGCGTGCGGAACCGGAACACAAAGCCAAAGTTCCTGGCAGCTGTGACCAGTGCTCCCTCATCCGGGGACTGTGCCTTGTACAACAGCTCCCCTGGGGACAGCATGGGGGTCAGTGCCAGTGTCCTACACCCCATAGCGATAGGTCCTGCCCCACACCCACCTTCGCTCTTCTCCTCGGACATGACAGTGTGGCAGAGTGAGAGTAGGCGGAAGAACTCGTGCACATGGGGGTCTCCCAGCTTGACAGCTTCCAGCAGGCTGGGGTCCCAGAACTGGAACTGTGGGTCCGCCAGTGGGTTGAAGGAGAAGTTGACTGGCTCTGGCCTCTGGTGGGGGCAGAGGCAGGGTTACCCCCCTGCAACATGCGGCATGGGCAGGCACCAACCCAGCAGCACTTTTACCTCTCCCAGCTCTGCCTTGTGACCCAGCACATCCTGCACATCACCTGCGAACCGGGGGTATGGAGTTAAGTACGACAAGGACCCAAATCTGCTGCCCCACCAGCATGAACACTCACAAGAGTCACGGGGCACCAGCAGCCCCACAACACTCCAGCTGAGCCCCCTTGTCCCCCAGCTGCCCTTAAAGGTCTGCAGGAGGGGAGCCAGTGCACCCCCACCCTGAGGGCAGCCCCAGCCTGGTCCCAGCAGCTGGCACTCACCATAGCTGTGCCCATTCACAGAGCACTTGCTGAAGACCATGATGTTCTGGGTGAGGGTGCCAGTCTTGTCAGAGAAGATGTACTCCACCTGCCCCAGCTCCTCATTGAGGGTGGTGGTCCGGGCCTCAGCTGGCGTCCGGCGCTTGGCACAGTACATCTTCTTGTCCCAGTTGATGAAGTAGCTGTGCCCAAGCCGGATCACCTCCACGCTGTGAGGGGCATGGCCGGGTGTCACTGGGGCAGGGCAGCACACATTGCTGAGCCAGCAATGGGCACACACACCCATCCCAGACCCTCAGTGCCCAGGGCACCCCAGCAGCTAGGGTGTCCCCCACTGTTGGCCAGCTCCTATGCCCTTCCCCAGCACTGGCCCACACCTGCTCCTACCAACAGTCACCGCCAAGACAGGGCCTGGCACCAAGGGGGCAGTCCACTGGGCTCCCCAGGCATCTCACATACCTACACACCCCAAAACCCCTCCCCAGCCCCCAGAGCAGACAGCAATGAGCTAGTGGGAGGGGTGGGGGTGACACGTTCTTACCTCGGGGCTAAGGGTGACAGAACCCATGCTGGGGAATGAAAAGAGAGAGAAATTAAAAGAGAGAGAGAAGGGGACGGTACAGGAGCCTGTGAGCTGTAGGAGGGCAGAGCAAAATAACCAGGGTGCAGCCAGGGCAGGGAGAGACGAGCAGCCAGACACACAGCCAGGAGGGCCCTGAGGCACCCATGGGGTCTCAGGTCTTGGGGTGTCCCTGAAGGCAGACGTGACCTGTCACCGAGAGAGCATCCCATACCCACCCTGCACATACAGCTCTGCCTGTGGGTCTCCATCCCTGTCTCCCCCCACCAAAGGGAATCCCTAAATCCTCACACATCCCCAGCCCAGCCCCTCACTCCCTGCCCTACCTCACGTAGAGTGAGATGGGCACCACAGTGTTGAGGATGATGATGTAGGACCAGAAGGAGAGGAAGCCAGAGAAGAAGGCACTGTGTACCCCTTCGTCCCAGGGCAAGTAGATCTGGAAGCAGACGCCCACCTCGTGCTCCCAGATGGCATTGCCAATGGCCAGGATCACTCCCATGCACACCAGGAACCCAAAGATCTGGGGACAGGACAGGACATCAGAGCCCCAACTGGGACAGAGCCAGGGCTCCCAGGATCTGCCTTCTGCATACCCAGAGCACCAGTGTGTTCATCAGCCGGTCAATGCTCGTCCGCTTAAACTTGGTCCGGCCGCTGTTCTGCATCAGTTTTGTGTCAGGCCCTGAGGAGCAGGAAGGCATCAGGGGGGTCTCTCCCTCACCTCTGCGCAGCACAGCTGCAACTGCTGCCTCAGCCCACCTGCAAAGATGACGAGGCCAAAGCACCACTCGGTGTTGCGCACGACGCAGCCCCGTAGCAGCATGTTCTGGTTGCTCAACGGGTACTTGTTCTCCTTCCAGTACAGCGTCCCACCAAACTTGTCAAGCTTGTTGTTGGGGGGTTCACAGATCACCTCGCCTGGATGCAGGGGATGGCTCAGATGACCCTTGCCTTCACCACATGGCCAGCTCCATCTCAGTGCTCCCAGCACCACCCCTGGCTCCCCGAGATTCACTTTGAGCCACAGGATGACAATGCCATGTGGCTGGTCCTGGTCTCTCCAGGGTGATGGAGGAAGGAACATGGGGGCTGCCCTTGGGTGGTGGACACTCACCGTCAAACTGAGCCAGTTTTCTGGTGTCCCCGAGCTCTGCGGTGACAGGGATGGCCTGACGCACCTTCATGTTGGTCTCTCTGCAGGCAAGGAGGCACCACGCACAGCTTAGGGACAGCCTGGCAGGGAAGGCCTTCACAGGTGCTGCCTGGAAGCTCCCACCCTGCCCACAGCCCACTCTCACTCCCACCTCCCGCCTTCCCCAGCCCCACAAGGTAAGTGGAGCCACCTACCCGTCCAGCTCTGAAGTCTCTATGTAGCACAACCCATGGGGTTCACTGCTGGAGAGGAGGAGGAGGTCGGCCTGCTGGGAGAGAAATGTGAAGGGCTGTGCCAACACTGAGGCTCCACACCACCTTCACCAGGGAAGCTCCTGGCCCCAGATGTCAGCAGGGTCCCTGGAGCCTCTGCAGAGGCCGTTCCCAGCCCCATGCATCCTTTGCACCCAGACTTGGCCACCAATGCCCCAAGCACTCAAATCCCCAGAGTGCAAACATGGCTCCAATATGGCTCTGATGCTCTAACCTAAATGCAGTTTCCAGGATGAGAAGTCCCTGATGTCCCCACCCTGGGAGGTGACGAAGGAGCACAAAAGCAGCGGGTGCAGCACCACACCATTACACAATCGCTATGTGCCACTCAGCTGGGACCATCCCTGTCTCAAGGTTGCACTCACCGCCACAAACTGGTTATTCTCCAACTTGATGATATCTCCGACACGTACATTCATCCATTGCTCCTGCCGGAGGCTACGCACAGAGACAGTGGACTGTAATCAAGACAGAAGCCCTGCCCTGCCCACTGCCCTGTACTGTATCCTGCAGGGCCCCTGGCCTCCTCCCCACTGTCACATCCCTGGGACACTCACACTCCACCAATCAGCACCTGAGACTGCCGGTTGTTCACCTGGTTGTCACTTTTATGGCGGAACTGGAAGAGGGGGAAAGAGACAACTGTATCAGCTTGTGGGGGATGGGGTCCCACAGCCTCCCCACCCTCAAAAAGGCCATGGCCCTGGGCACTGCCCCCCTATACCAGGGTCCCAACTCCCTGCCCAATGGGCAGAGAGGCACAGGGGAAACCACTCACATAGTCATCAGTGGCATCTTTGACAGCTGTGATGGTTAAGACAAGAACCAAAGGCACAATGGTGGTGAACCAGGAGAGCGAAGAGATCTGCGGGATCAGCTGGGGAAAGAGAGCAGGAATTACACGGGAACCGGCCAGCCCCAGGCCCATGCCTCCCTGCTTGAGGGTGCCAAACTTCCCCTGTTTCAAGGGGTGGTAGTGACTGTAGCCCTCCTGGATGCCTAGGCAGTGTAGGAGAGCATGGGGAGCTCTGTCTGCCCCCCAGCACTCACCTGCAGGATGAGGAGGAAGAGGAAATAGGTGTTGGCTACTTCTTGGAACTGCTCAAAGAGGTTGACAGGCAGGAAGGTGACAATGTTGTACTTTGAGGTTTTGATGCAGTTGCTCTGGGGACGGATGGGGCAAGAAGGTGGTTCACAGGCTGCTGAAGCCCCATAACCCCCAGCTTTGCTCTGGAGGGCAGGGCTGTGGCTCACCACGCTCTTTTGGGAGCTCTGGGCAGCAGCCTGGACTCCCAGCTCCTGCCCCTGCCCTACCTCTGGCAGCTTCCTCAGGAAGCTGATTCCTGTGCCTCAGTCACCAGCTGGTACCCAGGGACCAGCCTTCTCCAGTGGTGCCCTGCAAGAGTAGGCCCAGCCCAGTCCCCCTGCTCCCCTCTCTTGAGCCAGCACTAGAACAGCCAGGGATAACCTCCAGCGTGGGAGGAGGCCAAGGGGAGCATTGTCCCTCCCCCAGCACATCCCAAAGCTGGTCCATGAGGGATGGGGGACCGAATCCACTGCACAGAGGGCACTGTGCCCCTCAGCTACACAGTTCCCTTGGCATTAAGATTGCCAGTGAAGTTTTTCAGGGACAAGTATCTATTTTTCAGCCCTAACATTGCCCTTCATTGACCCATGGGGGGCTCAGGCCTCAGGACCCCAAACCTGCCCAAACACCCCTAGGTGGGGGTTCACAGTTTCCTCTCACTCACCGCATACTGGAACTTCTCATTGTACTCCCGTGCGTTGGCTCGCACTCGCCGCTCCTCCTCTGCAACACAGTATCTCATCAGCCCTCTGCACCCTGACACCCCCTGAATCCCAACCCCTGTGTACCCCAACCCTGACATCCCCTGTATCCCAACCCCTGTATACCCCAACCCCTCATGCATCCTGAGAGCCTGTCAAGCCAGTCCCAGAGACCCAGAATCGCCGGGAACAGGGAAGCTGTGTTGTGTGGCCCTGTGTTTCCCCATACCAGGACCTGTACCCCTGCACCCACAGAATCCCAGTCTTGCTTACCTGTACCCCCTGCCCCAAAACCCTGCATCCCCAGACCCTCCAAGCCTGCACTCCTAGACACCCAGCCCTGCTTATCTGCATTCCCAGAGCCCCAGATTCTTGCTTTGGCTCCTGCAGCTCAGCACTCCTAGAGTGCCAGACCCTTCCAACCCCGCATTCCCAGGCCCCACCTCTGCACTCCCAGCCCTGCTTATCTGCAACCCCAGCCCCCCAAGCCCAGGACACCCAGATTCTGCATCCCCAGGCCACATCTCTGCTCCCCCAGACACCCAGACGTGCTTAGCTGCTGGATTCACAGTCCCACACCCGCAGCCCCCCAGGTTCTGCATCCCCAGTCCCCCAGGCATGCCAAGCTGCATCCCTGCACCCCATCCCCAGCCCCATCCCTGCACCCCATCCCTGCATCCCANCGGGGGAAGCGGCGGAGCGCGGCCCTGGGGCGGCCCGGACCACGGCACGGACCACGGCCCAGACCACGGCCCCGCGGTGTCCCGGCCAGCGGGGCGGCCCCGGGGGGTCCCCAGGGGACAGGGACAGGGACAGCCCCAGGCGGTCCCGAGCACAGCCACAGGGGCATCCCAGACACAGCCCAAGGTGGTCCCAGGCACAGCCCTGGATCCCAGCGTGGCAGCCCCTGCTGGTGGCAGCGCGTGTCCCCCAGGCCAGGGTCCCCCTGCAGCCAGGCCTGGCTGGCCTCCCCTGCCCAGGGCCTGGGGCCCACTGCCTCCCCCAACCCCTCTCACTCCCGTGTCCAGAGACAAGACACCCCATGACCTCAGGACTCCTTTAATGGTATGGCAGGGACTGCAGAGGGGACGGTGCTGCTGCTGCAGGATGGTGGCGGGTACCCAGCAGGCGCTGTCACCCCGGTGTCCTTCTCCCTGGATAAGTCCTCTGTGTCTGGGTTGATGATGGTGTTGACCAGGACGATGGAACCCTTTTCTTCCAGGACATCACTGTCCTCATCCGGGTAGTGGAAAGCCACAAAGAGCTGGTACAGGGATGTGCCCACGGCGGCGCCCAGCAGCGGTGCCACCAGCGGCACCCACCACCACCCATTGCCCCTCCTGTGGATGGTGCAGGGTGAGCAGGGGGTCACCCTTGCCCCCCCACCTTGCTCCCTTCCCTTTTCCCACCTGAAGACCTCCGGGCCCCAACCTGCCAGGTAGGTGAAGAGCCGGGGCCCAATGTCCCGCGCAGGGTTCAGGGGACAGCCACAGTTGGAGCCCATGGAGCATTCGATGGAGAACACCAGCAGGGCCACGACCACTGGTTCCAGGCCCTTGGGGACACCCTTGTTGCGGGTGTCCATGATGCCCATGACACCCACTATCAGCACCCCCGTGCCAATCACCTGCAGGGATGACATGGCAGCTCAGTGCCATGGGGACTGGCACCATTGGAAAGGGCTGGGGGAGCTGCAGTGGCACCCACCTGATCCAAGAAGCCGTTGGCAACAGAGACGTAGTCAGCTGGGTAGGTGGCGAAGATGGAGGCGGTTTCCCGGGGGCCAGACACAGTGAGAGTGCCATTGCTGTAGTACCAGATGGCATCTGCGGAACAGAGGCAGAGGTTGTCTGTGAGCCTGGCCACCCTCGCACTGCTGTGGGGTTCCCCCACCCAGTGCTGCGCCCCCATACCATAGTAGAGGATGTAGACAGCTCCGGCAGATATGAAAGATGCCAAGGTCTGCACGACCATGAAGATGGGAAACTTCCACCAGGGAAACTGCTCCATCAGGCACATGGCGAAGGAAAACGCCGGGTTCATGTGGGCCCCTACAATCGAGTTGGGAGAGGGGCTAGGAGCAAAGGGTCCTTGGGGACTCAGAGCTGGGGTATAGCAGGAGCTAGGGTCCTCTCCTCAGCCTCACCAGAGATTCCCCCTGCTGTGTAGATGCCCACCATGACGGCCAGGGCGCCTGCAAAGTAGCTAGTGAGGAGGTTCCCCTTCGTCTCAAAGCTGGTGACCTTCTGTGCGGAGCTGCTCAGGGTGATTATCTGGAGAAGAGGGATGTAGCCCACCTCAACCCCACTGGTCTTGTGCTAGGACACTCCCTCCACTGACACCACAGGGCAGTGAGGCAAGGGCTGTGCCGGTGCCGCCTCTGTGGTTTTGCTTCCCATCCTTGGACACCAGACAGGGACTGGCAGGGAGACAGTTACTGCTCTTGCTTTTGATTTTGACAGGAAAGCAAAGAAATTATTAATAATTAAATCAACTTCTTCCCTGGGGAGGTGATAGGGAAGAGGTGCTATGGCACAGCCACAGGAACACTATTTGCCATCATGGGATGCAGCCCAAATGCTCAGAACAGTTCCAGAGCCCCAGCCTTTGCCTACTCCATGGCAGACGGCATCAAGGCACACACTGCCCAGCACCACACCCTGATTGCACCAGAGCCACAGCACAGGGCAGACCATGCCATGGGAACAGGGTCCAAGTGGAAGGACAGGCAGTGCTGAGTTGCACATTCAAGAGTGGTGCAGCCTCAAACCCCCCCAACACCAGCAAGGGACAGGCAGTGGAGGCCTGGGACCTCTGGCTGCCTGCCAGCACTCCAAGGTCAGCCCCACCCAATCCACATGACCCCCCATTAGCCCCAGCCCATCCATTTGTCCTGCACAGCCAACCCCACTCCACCTGTATGCCCCACTCACAATGAGTATGAAGGTGGACAGGAGCTCAGCCAGGCATTCCCGCACCAGCTGGTTCCGGATGCGGAGCAGACCCCGGGCCCTTGTCAAGCAGGAAGCAGTGCCCATGCTGCCAGCTGGGAATGGGCAGCAGTGACAGCTGTGGCAGCAGTGACAGTGGCATTGGTGTTTCAGTCCCAGTGGATTTTATGAACCTGGGGCCAGGTGGGTAATAATGTGTAGACTTTAAACCAATTAGGGCCACACCAAGGGAGACGCCTGGCAGGGACCAGAGTCCCACGTGGGATGGGGACACTTTGTGATGATGCTGCACACCAGCAGGGCCAGGCCTGGCAGGAGCCCCCAGATCCCCATGCAGCCATGGGGAGCTGAGACTTCACTCAGGTGAGCAGGTACAGGCATTTCCCAGCCAGGAGCCCCCCTTCTCCCTGCCACATCCTTGCCCAAGCCACAGTCACAGTCAGTGCTCATGAAGAGGCCCTGGAAAGGCCCTCAGGCTGGCCCCAGCCCTCTAGAGTGGCCTGGGAGAGGAATTAGCACAGCACCAGGCAGGGCAATGGGAGAGGAAGGTAAGCAGGGAGCAGCACAGGCATAGGAGCCTGGCAACCATCTGCATCCCTCAGGCAGCCCCTCAAGAGCCATCCTGGTGGCCAGGGTGGATCCACCTCTGAACCCATGAGATTCCAGCCTGAAGGGGCATGGCAGGTCACTGTTTATCATAAATAGACTTTATTGCTCTGTACACACACACATATTTGGCCCCCACAGGGGTCCCTGTGGCTCCACAGCACACCTGAAGGAAGGCAGCCCCCAACAAAGGTGCCAAGTCCCAGCAGGATCTGACCCATCTACAACAAAACCAGGTGGTGAGAAGACGCTGCTGCCCACTGCTCACTCTGACAGCCAGAGCCTCTGAGCTGACATCCATCCCCATGGCCTTGGGGAGCTCTGAAGTCTCTTCACCCTGAACATGTCACACATACTGGGTGCTCAGCCAGGGCCAGGCACAGCTACCAGCTCGAGAACCAGTGTCGGAAGAAGCTGCCCAGCACAGATGAAGGGTCACTCAGGTTGGGAGCATGGAGCTCGTCCTGCGGCGGCCACGTGCCTGTAAACTGTGCCAGCTCCCCTGGAAAGGCAAGGAGAACTCCCTCAGTGGGGCCCCTGTGTGCTCCCTGCGCCCCTTCCAGCCTGCCACTCACGGTCATCCATATTGACCACCTCCTCCCGGTAGTCCTTGCTCTGCCCGTCCTCCTTGGTGGTGGTGATGAAGGCCTGGTCGCCCCTCCGGCGTGTCACCGTGGTCTCCCGGCGGCCCTGGCTGTCCTGCACGGTGCGGCGCTCCTCCACCGCCTGCACGGAGTGCCAAGCCCTGAGAGACCCCCCCACCCCGCAGACCATGTCCCCAGGCCACCCCTGGCCCTGCTGCACCCGCAGGGACACTCACCCCGTCAGGAAGTGTCACTTTGGTGATAGAGACACTCTGGAAGTAGGAGTGGGACTTGTGCTCGTCGGGTCTCAGGATGGTCCCCAGCCCCGCAGAGGAGACTTGGGAGTCCAGGTCTGGGGGAAGATGTGACACGGTGGCCGCAGTGTGGGGACGTGCCCCGGCGCTGCGGCAGCGCAGGCCAGTGCGGCGGGGAGGGCAGAGATCCCCGGCACCCACCTTGGTCTTCCTTGAGGTCCGGAGGAGCCGGGTGAGCACCTTCCAGCTGCAAGGCAAGGCCACGCGCCAGTGACGGGAGGCAAATGCCGACACTGGGCAAGCTCAGAGCGGCGCCAGCGGCTGCAACGGCGGCTGCCGCAGCCGGGCCCGTAGGAGGCAGCGCCAGACCCCTCACCCACCCCCAGGAAGGGTCTCCAGGGCCGGGCGGGGTCGCTGGCGCCCTCGGGGTCCCGCGGGGCCGCGCCGGCAGAGGGGCTGTCCGGCTGCTTCAGCATCGAGTCCCGCAGCGGTCTCCCCGCGCTGCCCTCGCCGGGACCGGGCAGGGCAGGCTCTGGGTAGCAGAAGGAGGTCGCTCAGGTCAAGGAGCTCCGAGCGGCCCCCGAAGCCCCGCTCAGCCACGGCCCCTCCCCATGCCCACCGAAGGGCTGCGGGGGCCCGGTCCAGGCGCCCCCGATGACACNTGTCGCGCGGCCCGTGCGGCGCGCCCAGCCCCGGAGCCCCCCGGTGTGACCGGGCCGGAGCCCCCCAGCCCGAAGGAGCGGCGGCCCCGGGGGCACAGCCGAGTCCTGGAGCCCCCCGTGGGCCCGGGGGCGAGGGGCGGCTGTAACGGGCTG
>WBMV01008887.1:157512-187850 GCA_013396655.1 Campylorhamphus procurvoides | reverse complement strand
CCCCCGAGGGCACAGGGCAGAGGGCAGGGGGAGGCAGAAGGGGAGGGTGGGGGCTCTCAGGGAGGGCAGGGGGAGAAAGACTGACTTTGTCCCTGTGCTGGGAACCTGCTGCTGCCCAGAGCTGCAGACTGGAAGAGGAAAAATCCACAAAATGAGGGGACAAAAAAAAAAAAGCACAGCAAGAAGCAGGGGAGAGAGGGGGGAAGTGCTGCCCCCACCTTCCATCCAGGGCCTCCCATCCCCTGAACCAAAAATAGGGAACCAGGCTGAGAAGGTGGAAAAAATACACACATCACTTTGTGATCTTTATTCTCTTCAGTAAATCCCCGCTTGGGGCTGCAGCTGAAGGGACCAGGTGGAACTGAAAAATACAAGATCTGGACTGCATAGAAAAACAACAAAAACAAACAAACAAAAAAATAAAGGAAAAAGGAAAAAAAAATAAAAAAAACCCAACCCAAAAGCAGAAGATACTTACAGCGTGCAAGGGGGGCGGGACCTGTGCTCAGGTCCTGAGAAGGAAGGGGCGCAGATGGAGAATGGAAAACGGGGCGGGCCCCTCTGTCAGGCAGCATTGGGGGGGCGAGGAAATGAGAGAACTAGAGGACGGCATGGGGTTTTTGTTTTTATATACAAGACACATTTATCCATTAAATTTAGAACACGGTACAAAAAAAACACTTCAACTAATTAATCTTACAATGCTGCTCATATCAATTACTGGTCTTATTCCTAATAATAAGGGGGTTTGCTGTAGGCGACTCGCAGCTTCCACTCCTTTGGATCTGAGAGGTTCTGGGGCAGCAGGAGGGGAGAGGGGACAGAAAGGAGTAAAAACCAAAAAAGGCCCCTACGGCAAACGGTTCAGATCTGAATGCAGAGAGAAAAAAAAAAGAAAAAAAAAGAAAAAATACAAATTCTATATTACATACAACAGGAAAGTGGCTGAAGACAGACAACGCAGAGGTGCCTGCGGACTGCCCTGCGGGGCCCTGCCAGGGTTGGGGGCCTGGGTGCCCCCCACCACAGGGCTCTCTCCTCCCTGGGATCCTTCAGCATTGTTGGGGTAGCTGGGATTCTCTTCCAGAAGCAAGTGGTGGCGAGGGGGCCTGGCCTCAGTTGGCGCCCCAGCTGTAGCTGTTGTAGGCGGATTTGTTGGCCTGCGATTTCTGGGGGATGGAACTGCCTTGGCTGCGCTGCCCAGAGCCACTCTGTAGGAAGGAGCAGAAGGAGAAGCAGGTGGTGAGGGTGGGGGAACCAGCCCCAGCCTCCTCTGCAGGACAATGTCGGCACGCCTCAGTCCTGCTGCATGGCCCTGGCACGGCTCCTCGGTGTCCACTGATCCGCCTCAGCCCGGCTGAGCTCCCTGGCACTGGGGCTGCCTCCTGTGCCCCAGCAGCCCCAGCACCCTCCCTCTGCTCCATGCCTTCCTCCAGGCCAGCAGCACACAGAGCCATGGGCAGCTCCAGCCCCAGCCACCACACAGCAAGGAGTGGGGAGATGGGGAAGGGTCAGCGCAGGAGTGTGTGTCTGCACGTGGGGGTGTGTGTGTGTGCACATACCAACTGAGGGCCTCTCTCCTCACCTTGCACGGCCACGGGGGAGAAGGAAGAGGCTACTTGAGCCTGGGGAGCCTTAGGGGCAGGGGGAGAACCCCAGGGCAATTGCAATGCATTATCAGAGAATTCATTACCTGGTCTTCCTGCTGGCGTTGGCAGCACAGTATCATCTGCAAATATGGAAGCTGTTGCAGTACCAGGATATGTAAAATAAAGGGACAAACTATGACAATAGAAATCCACGGTTAGACCTGAAAGCTCCGGCAGGGTCGTGGCTGTGGCAAGTAACCCCTTTGCTGCTGGTCTGCTGAGCTGCCCCTCTGAGGACAGGGGAGATTGGGACACCCCAGGTGTGTCTGCGTGAGGGAGCACTACCTGGCCATTCCTAGTGCAGCCTGGCAGCAGGGTGGTTGTGCCAAGTACCCCCCCAGCAGAGCACACCCCAGGCTGTCCTCACCTCATCCTCTTACCAGCCCTGTGTGTATGTGCGGGTGTGAGTGTCTGCGTGTCATCACATGTGTCCGCCGCAGGACATGAGGCAGGGAGGGAGGGAGGGAGGGAGGGAGAGGGGGGCCAGGGGTGGTGGGGAGGAAGAGCCCTAAGAGATACCCCAGCAAGGGGCCGGAGCACCAGGGGCATTGCTTACCTGCCCGTCCTGCTGCAGATGGTGGTGGAGGATCTGTGAGTGGGGCTGCTGATGCGGGGTGAGGATGTGCATGAAGGGGGTAGGGGGATACGCCGCCGCCGTTGCAGGGTTTATGGGGCCGCCACTACCCAGTGCCGAAGGCAGGTTGAAGGAGGCTGCTGGGGTTCCAGTGTGAAATCCCTGCTTCTCAAAGGATTGCTGAGGAGAAGATGCCAACAGTGGAGTAAGGGCTGGGAGCCAGGCTGGCAACTGTGCCCCTCCCCAGATCTACACATCATGGGCCCAGAGTTGGTGTGTGATGCAAAAAACAGAGGGAGTCACTTCCTAGGCCCTTTCTGGGCTTAGAACTGCTCTCAGCTGGGAAAGGTCAAGCATTTCCCTTCTTCCTGGCTGACTGATCCAAGGTGAAGAGACTTATTGCAAAGGGAGG
Organism: Campylorhamphus procurvoides; assembly: GCA_013396655.1. Lineage (NCBI taxonomy): Eukaryota > Metazoa > Chordata > Aves > Passeriformes > Dendrocolaptidae > Campylorhamphus > Campylorhamphus procurvoides. Next base: position 185,215 of record WBMV01008887.1, on the reverse strand, counting down.
CTGTCTCAGAGCTAGGCTTCCCTTCCTCAGCAATGCAGGGAGCACTCACAGACACTAACCTGAGTTTTGGAGTAGACAGAGCCCGAGATGTCCGGCACACCTGTATTACTGGATGTCACGGATACACCTGGGGAGAAGGGAGAAGCATACAAGTGTTAGGCAGCAGCCACCAGTTCAGGAGGAGCTGCTGACACCAGCAGCACCTGGTGGAGAACTCCAGTGGCCAAGGAAGGTCTGCAGACATATCAGCCCAGGGAGCAGGGTCCTGGCATGGCCACGAGCAAAACGCCCATATGAGTTCAAGTTCTTTTGCTCTGGACACGAGTCCAGAAACCAATTGAGGGACTGGCTGCTACTCGGTGAAACATAGAAAACAGCAGGTCTGAGGAGAGCTGGGGAACACAGTGCACAGACATGGAAACCCCCAGCCTGAGATATAGCAGCAAGAACAGCCTGGGAGCTCCTTGTGTGTAAAACAGGCAACTTCATGTAAAGGCAACTTGGCTTTGAGCTGGGATAGTTGGTGCAGTGACTGCCAACACAACCCACACAGGGCTGTCTGTAAACAGAGGTATTCTAGAGGATAATTCAGAGACCATTTAAGGCCCAGAAAAAGTGCTGAAATTAAAGAGATTTGAAGAACTCAGCACCAGATGACCTGGTACAAAGCTGAAGTACCTTCACAAAGAGAAAACAGTATCTTGAAGAGCTCTAATGTAGTGAAAAGTGGGACAAGCGGAATTTAAAGGCTGCATAAGGGACCCAAATGCACTCCTGTGTAAGTCAGTCGGACATCAACCAGTGAAACCAGTACCAAGACAGACAGCAAGTTCAACCTTCCTCCATCTTTCAATCAAGGATACTTTCCTAGAAAGTGTCTGCCAAACACTGGTGGAAAATGAATTCAAATCTGGAATAATTACTGTTCTATTCATCACACAGAGGCAGTTAAAAAAACAGCAAATCAAACAAAAACAAACAATTCAGCAGCTTAAGCTTCTGACATGAATGCAAGGACCATGTGACTGTGGGACACAAAGGAAGGCATGAAGTGCTATACCCCTCCCAAACTTGCTCCAGACATGGATGCAGAACAATCCTGGGCACGTCCAAGGATAACTGAATGACTTACGAGTGGTACATCACACATTTTCCTCCCTTCCTGCTGTAAGACAGCAGTCGTCATGACAGACAGTGAGCCTGGGAGCAAGCCCTGCTACCGTGGAAGGTGCTCTAGCAGGTCTCTTACCAGTGCTGTACCCATGAGAGCCGTAGCCACTGGGTTGTTGGAATGGGGTCGCTGATGCATTGACGCTGACATTCACACCATGCTGCTTGGAAGAGGTAGGAGCAACCTATAGAATGAAGAGGAGCAGAGTGAGGAGAGGCTTTGCTGTGCCATCCACCCTGCCTGAATCCCATGCCTTGCCTCCAGGAAACTCACAGGGAACACGGCGGGCCCATACTGGAAGGTGCTTGGGAGCCCTGGTACCCCTGTGTAGTACGGCAGACTGGTGTAACTGTAGCCAGGAGGCAGCGCCGGGTTCAGGAACGTCTGCTGTGTGGTGTGATGAGTCTGGGTCTGGCTCTGCTGAGGCTGTGCCAGAGTTGTTGCAGGAGCAGGGGAAGAGGCATCACCTCGACCAAATTTCGTTAAGTCGCCTGAAATAGAGAAGGTGAGAGTGAAGAACAGATGTGCAAGATCCTGGCCTGCTCCAGCTCAGCCCAAAGGTGACCCAGCCTTTTGATAAACAGTGACTTCAATCGGCTCCCCTCCTGCCACTGCAAAGGTCTGCAGTCCTCACAAGCCCTCAGACCTTTGCACACTGATAAGACAAAGCTGCTAATTACTCCTTGGCCCTGAGAGGACTACAGAGGGGAAGGCAAGCCCACAGTAGCTAATCTACTGTGCTACACCGCCTGATGCCAGCCCAGTCTGGCACTGGATAAACCTGCCACTGGCTGCCTGTGCAGCAGAGTCTGTGCTAGAGCTCTCCCTCATCCCTCTCCGTGTACCAGCAGCAGGGCTAAACACAACCCAGTTCCCTGCCTGGGCTGTGCAGTGCTTGGCTGCAGGGCTGGGGGAAGCTCCCTATGCCACTCTTCACGAGCACCTGCTTGGCTCTCCATGCAAACACTCTCCAGTTCAGAGCTCACATGGTGCTGTGCTCCAAGCTTGGCATTTCAGCCTGAGCTGGGCAAAAGCACTTCCACACAAACTGGATCCTGATGAAGCTGTGGAGAAGCAGTGCTGGAAGCCGGGGCAAACCTCAAAGTACAACAATTCCTAAAGCAGTTCCCCAGCTGTACACCTTGCAGAATCTTTCAGTCCTTCTTCAACCCTTTCCAATTGCTGCACTAACTTGCCCATCTCTTCTCAGTAAAAGGTCTTGACAAAACCAGATGCCCAAAAGGAAGACAAGAATTTAGCTGTGAGAAACATGCTCCAAACCACAGGCAGTGTAGAAGGCTGATGCAGATGTAGCTCCAGCAGACAAAGGCACAAGACACTAGTAGCAGCAGCATCCCCTGATGGGATGGGATTTAGAGCACTCTTTTTCCCTACCAGAGTACGGATTGCTGCTCAGGCTGCCATCTCTTCCAGTCAGTGGGGTGGTGGGTGTAGGGAATGGGATGCTGTAGTAATCCTAACAAATAAAAACAAAAAGGAGATATTAGATCTGTCCAATGGTGCAAAGCAGTATCTTCTGGGATGGAGGAATTTCTGTACTGCAGCTGCAAGATATGTCAGGGTACCACAGTTCAACCAGCCACATCCAGGCTGATCACAACCTACAGCAGCCCCACGTTTTTGTAGCATACACCATCCCCCTCATCTAGCTGTTAGAAGAGCCAGATAAGGTCTACTGGTATGCAGTCCTTAAACTACCAGACTTTTCTCTCCGCTTCACAAGAAAATGGACACAGCCTAATGCTAAATAAAGCCCATTCTCATTTAGTCAGTTCCTCTATCAAGGATCAGAGGCGAGCGTCTACAACAGCCCTGCTGCTGTAGCTCTCACGCTCACTGGCCCCACAAGGGATATATGGCTGTATGAGTAACTCATGCTCCCAACTTCCCATGTGCCAAGGAGCAACTGATTATCTCCTCATGGCTGCCACAGAGAGGTTCATCCATCCAGCACCTCATTTTTCTGGCTCTTCGGGACCACGCACAGCCCAACCTGTCTGTACCTTCACAGCACGCAGTGCCAGCAGGAGGGGTGTGTCCCTGTCACTCTGCAGTACTCACCAATGGGAATCTCGTCTGGAGCATTTGCAGGTCATCATATCCGTACACCTGTGGCTAGAAAAAGAGCAGGAGATGATGTTAGGGTCATGGACAAGATAAAGACACTTACCTAATTTTAGATTGAACATTTAGATAAACATGAGACAAAGGCAGAAACAGCTGGTCAGCAGCCACACGATTCCCCAGGCACAGGCAGCCAGAGTTCCCACACAGGCTGACGCTGCCGGAGGTTCCTGTGAACTGCTCAAAGGACAGTGTTCCAGACCACACAGCCACTGAACAGTTTTTCTCTGAAAATTATCCCTAGACTGAAATCTGTTCTCACTTTCAGGAGAGAACTGTGACACACCCTCAGACTTTGTGGCAGTCGCCACCCTTGCTCTGTTTGCCCTTTGTCACACCATGTTTCTAACACAGCTCCACACTTCCACGTGGCTGCTGATCCCCCAAAGGCTGGGGAGGCTGCAGAGAACAGGCACACAGACTCTGCTCTGGGGTCACCAGGACAGATATTAACCCCAAGGGGCACATGGATTTTACAGAAAACAGCAGGTTCAAACTCCACCTGTCCAAGGCAACCCTGCTGGGCTATGTCAGTTTTTGGTTTTCCCACTACGCTACATCCCTCTGTGCTGCAGAGGGAGTTGGAAGGGATCTGGTGGCACATCACTGCAAAGAGCTGATCATTCTACTCACTGGATACGCATGTAGCAACCCTGGAGCCATGATGTATGGATTAGGCAACAACGGTGGGACTCCAGGAGGGAGATTGGGAGGGGCTTTTCCTGAAAAAAGGGAGAGAAAGGGAACGTTCCACAGTGAAGCAAACAGCAGAAGCTCACTCTCTTAACCCCCACACCCCACTCCTGTACAGCAGTACCCAGGAAAGTACCTGATGTTGTTGCAACTGAGCTGCGAGTGGAGGCCGTCACCGTGGAGTTGCTACTGAGGCTGAGGCCCAGGCTGCTGACACTGCTGAGACTGGATGAAACACTGACAACCGGTGGGGCAGCCGACACCGTACTGGAGGAGGTGGAGAAAGTGCTAGCAGAAGAATGGAGGCTCGCTTCACTCTCCACACTTGTGTGCTAGGGAAGGAAGGGAGGAAAGTCAGGGGGCCAGGCAGGTGGAACAGAGTGCACAGGTACCACAGGACACTGTCTACACAAAACACTGTAGCTCTGTCTGCATGTGGATGTTCCTGCAGCAAACAGCTGCAGGCCACAAAGAAACCTGCTTTGCAGCTGGTTTAAGTCCAAAGTCATGACAGCAGCCAATCTATAATGCTTTCAAGCCTCTCCTGTGGCCGTGTCCCAACACATCTGTCTGCTGGCGGGGGCAGGGCTTGGCAGTGCATTTGTGGCAGGGAGATTTATTCTGCTGCAGAAGCCCATACCCCTGGACTCTGTACAATGAGAGCTCCAGCAGAAGAGACATTTGGTAACACAGAATCACAGCATTAGCTACAAGTTTGCTCTGATGTGGTTGCAAGTCTGCAGCACTTTTGAGGGTTGCTACAGGCTCAGAAGGCACTGCTCAGCTGGAGACAAGGAACGTGTCAATAGCCTCAAATCACAGGTGCACAGACAGTGTTCTGACATAACCCCCTGTCCTCTGCACATCGCATCCAAACTCCAGCAGGACAGCCAGCAGCCTGGCGGCTCCTGTCAAAACGGCAGCCCCAAGGTCAGGCACTCCAGCGAAACTGGCCAAGTTGAGCGCGAACAGGACACACAGCATGAGAGCACACCCAGACTCACCAGAAGAGTTGAAGTTGATGTTCGCCCAGAGGATGTGGATGAGGACAGACTGTTCTGCTGCGTGGGTAACGCACTGCATGAGGAGAAATAAAAGGTGGGAATCACTACCTGCAGCACTATCCCATTCCCCATCTACTCGGATGGGATGAGTCATCTCAGTCTTCCTCACTGCCCGAAACAGTCTCTGACATCTGCTATAGACTCCTCCTCATTCTACTTCTCCAGAAATCCACTCCCCATGCTCACTCACCTGCTGAGCTGGGCAGTGGTTGTACTGGGGAGTTCCTCACTGTGGCTCAGGCTGCTCAGAGCTGTTGAGTGTTGGCTGGCTGTTGTCAGCAAGGATGATGCAGACACCCCATCATTGAGAGGTGTGATGCTGGGAGCAGAGGGGGAGTCGGATTTCACTGTGGGGCCTGTAGCACCTGTGAACAAGAGCTTTGGGTTAGAGGCAGCTACCAGCAACTTCCAGAGGGCGACTCAGGGACAAGGATCAGCAAATGATCAGCTAGAGGAGTCAGGAGATCTGTTGTCAACCAGTTACACACTTGTGATTGTGTTCTATGTCTCACTTTACCCCCACACTGCCATCAGCTCTGTAAAGAGCTTCAAGACCTAGCGATGAAGTGCCTTCCACAAACAAAGCAGAATAAATTATTGTCATTGGTGATCCACCACGGATCTCATGAATCCATCAGCAGAAAGCTGGATGTTTCAAGGCAAGCAAATAATCTAAATGGCAGCAATTAGTCCAGCAGGGAAAGGACTTGCCATTAGCACAGGTAAAGTTTCTCATCCAAAGCAGAGAACATGAGCAGTACAAAAGATGCAGGTCACCTGTTGTGCTGGCAAACACCTACCTTCAACAGCCGGTGTGGTTTGTAATGGCGTGGGCTGTACAGAACTGAAACCATTCTGAGGAAGAAGAGAAAAAAGGAGTGCTAGGCATTACAGCTGTGTATTTCCAGAGGCAGAGCTAGTGTCAGCTCCCTCCCACACGCCCTCCTCAGTTATGAAAAGATCCTGCTTCTAACACATAACACCAGACTGTGCTGGGGTCAATTCCAAGGCTAACTGGGCCCACACCAGCACGGACCCCAAGTCTATATTTGAGAAACCAGTGCAAGAAGTTTCTCTGCTGCTGGTAGTTAGACTGCCTCAACATCCTCAACTCACATTCATTAGCCAAACCTGATGTTACTGAACTGGTGTGCAGCATGCAAGAACTAAATCATTAAGATGAAATGAAATCCTTTGCCAGCATGCTCCTCTCTAGCAGGGTAGCTGTATGTGACACAACACACACCTTGCAATCAACTCAATGCCACTGGCCCAGCCCCAAGTACATAACACAGCTGAGGGCACTGGAGGCAGCTGGATGAGAGCTCTCATAAGAGCCAATGAGCCACACAGTGAGTCTGGAGAACCACTTGATAAACCATTCAGCTTCCCCTGAGACACTGCTTTGCATACAAGGCTCACTCAGCACAACAGGTGATAAAAGCTGTTCTCTTACCTTTGCCTGGGTCAGATCTTTCTGGGGCGACGAGGAGATAGAATTTGGGTATCGCCTCGTCTGGGTGGATCTCTGTTCATACAGTGGTCCCTGAGCGCTGTTCTGGGAGGTAAATGTTGCTGTCTGTATTGTGCCGCTCTGGTAACCAGACTCCTGGCTTTGATTGGACGAAATTGTGGATGAAGATTCACTACAAAGAGGGGGGATGGGGAAAGAAAAAAAAAAGTTTAAATTCTCCTCCAAAATGATGCTGTTGTAAGGTGCTGACCCAGACTGGGCTCTAAATTTCAAATATTCAAGAAAAAGAGCCCCAAGCATCAGCATAAAAGTACCACACGAAGCAGCCAAGCCATGAAACATGCCCAGAGAGCAAGGGCAGCTCAACCACAGGAGGATGCTGGCACCCAGCCACATGCTTGCCTCACACATTGCCTCAGGTAACACTTCAAGAGCTGCCACCACTCAGGTCCTAGCACTCAACAGATGGCCAATTACTATGGGTCAGCCCAAGAGAAGGCAGAAGCACATTGCTTCATCAAGGCACCATCACCATAGATACACCTACCCTACTCTGTCCCGGTTTGCCAGGCAAAAAGCAGGACAAAGCACTCAGAATCTGTTCACCAGGGGCACGGAACAATTTTCCTGAATATTCCCCTCTTGTGTTTCCAGCAACACAGTCTAAAGGCAGCAGTAAAAACTCTGCTTTCTGTGGAAGTACCGCAGGCCAAAACAGCCACAGAGGTGTCTGATGAGTCTGCTGGCAACTTATGCTTTGCTGTTGCATACATTGTCCCCCCTTGGTGACCACAGCACAGTCAGAAAGGGTCTACTAGTATGCAGCACAACTCAAGTCCATGCGATCAACGACCTTCCAATGATGCCTGCTTGGATTAATAGCTCCTGGTCCTCACCTGGCCGTGCTGGTGTACAGGCTGCTCTGAGACTGGCTAACGGCAGCGCTGGTCGTGGGCGTCGATTCATACTCAGCAAGAACAGGCTCTGAACCAAACTGTAATGCCCCAAACTGCAGGTTTAGCCCTGAGATATCTGCTGAGCCAGGCATTTCCACTGCAAGGGCAGGAATCTGCAAGAGAGGAACAACAGAATGGGCCAATCACTCCCTGGGATCAGCCCAGAGAATTATTTTAGTGCTCATGTTTCCCAGCACATGATGGCAGTTACAGGCTTGCAGCCTCAGAATTAACACGGTTCAACACAGGCTGGCACATAACTGCATTCCCCCCACAAATATCCAGCGCTAACAGCAGGAAATCCAAGCCCAGACCTTCCCTCACCAGCCCAAACAGATGTTTCTGCAGCTCTAACACAATCTGACACCACCTTGCCCACCATCAGTCCACACCTTTGATGTTAACGATGCTTTTTTCTTTTGCTGCTTCAGCTTCTGCTGTGCTGGCTGGGGACTTGAGGACTGGTTATCTGAGGACCCTGGGGACATCTGGGGCACAGGATTGGTTTTGCTGGGCAGCGGAGAGGATGGGGGTGCTGGCGTGGTTGTGGAGGCAGTCACCACAGGCTGTTTCTCCTGCATGAACACTTCTATCATGGTTGAAGTTGATGTGAAGGCCGGACGCTTAGTGAAGGGACTATGCACAGGAGAGTCTGTTGGGTTCTTGAGATCTATGGGGTAAGACAGAGGTGAGTTAGCAGAGCTTGTTGCCTTAAAACTAAATCAAGTTCTGACACTTATCAAGAAAAATAAATTTGTTTCCTACTATGAGTTGTCCTGGAGCCTTTTAAAATCAGAGCAGAGGTCCCCAGCATCTCTACTCCAGCCTTCTGATCTCACCAACATCAGTTCTGAGCCTTTTTAAGCCCTTCTCCCTTCAGCTCCTTCCACCATCTCTACAGGACAAAGCCAGCTTGCATGGCAGATGCCCTCCATTCTCCAAGAAAAGCTGGACTCCAGTGTGGAGACACTGCATGTCAGAGTCCTGCACCAGCCTGATGCCACTTCCTTCCTGTTTCTGCCAACATTCCAATATCCCATTGCCTGCTACTTCCCCTGCAGGGGTTAGGTATCCCCAAGCATCACCACTTCTGAGGACTGCCACCCTCAGGTCTTTGCACCACCTTCCTCCTTCTACTAAGCCTTAACACAGCTTATCAAAAACCAACTTCTATTCTCTCTAACTCTTCTCTGTAGCTTCTTGTCAGAAGCTGACAACACTCACTGTCACTAGGACAGGCTCAATTTCTCTTCACATTAGATTTGAACCAGAGCCACTTCCCTGGAACAAGCACAAGTTGAAAGAAATGGCACTAGCACTTTACCACAGCACATCTCAGCATCTCATTTGAAAAGAGCCTCTCAAACCCTGTTTATTCTCTCATGATAGGTCAGAGGTACAGTTACTTTTTGGCATTTAACAGCAAATCGCATTCCCTTAGAAGATAACATCAGGTCAGTAGGGAGAGGAGACTGACAAGTGTTGGTATTTAGGAGCTATTCCCCAGAGACCTTTTTCTGGCACAACTTTGCACCAGGAAGTAGTTCTGCACCCTGTGAGAGGCTTGGAAATGGCAAATTCCTGGCCTAGAAGCATGTTGAAATGATGGATTCAGCTGCTCCAAGTATAAAAGGAAAAGGGAGAGACTCACACACACTTAAGTTTTAGTCTCCCAAACTTGCACCCACAGCTCTTTTAACTTCTTCAGCACAGCTGCCTTGGTTGTGAACTTGTGATCAGCCCCTCCACTGCACCCCTCCCCCCACTGCTCACAGTGTGCTTCTGCAGTTCTGGGGGAACATGCTCCCCCCACTCTGGGGAGCCACAATGCTTTTCCTTACCGTACTGCACCAGAGACGAGGTCTGAGTGGTGGATCCCATGTCCCAGGAAGCAGCAGTGGTGCTCCCAGCAGGCTGGGTGTGCTGAGCTGCCAGCTGAGCCAATGCCTGGGCTGTCTTGAACTGCTCCAGAAACTGAGACCCTGTGGTACTGCTGCCTTTGGCCTCCCCAACATCTCCAAATCCTTTCCCCAGCATGCTCACCTGCAATTTCAGCAAGGAGATAACAAAGTCAACGTCACCCATGACTAGGAACTTGGTTCAGAGTACAGGTACATCTCTTAACACAAGCCTGAATGCACTGTACTCTGCTGCTTCACACTGGGTGCCTCAGCTTAACAGTCCTGAGCTTCAAACACACACATACTGCTGGCAGGGAGGTCTGATGCTTCTGTCCCAGCCTTCAAGGCGTGTGAAAACAGGTATGGTCATCTCTCGCCCAACCCATAGCATGGTACAGCATCATGGACAGTTACAAAAAAAGTTAATAGATATAATCTTAAAAATGTACAAAATTCTTCTCATGCATTCAGTTGCACTAGAAAAGAAACACCTAGAGAACTTGGCTTTATGTTAAGGTGGTTATGAAAATCCTTCCTCAACTATCTCACCAATAGGTGCACAATTTTTATTTCTTTTTGCTAAAGTTACACAAAGCAACATCTGCCCAGGTCTGCACACATCCCTCAGTCTGACACAATGCCTCCTTCTCTCTCCTGCCAGTAGATGCCAGCATTCCAACCCCCAGTTCCATACACCAGTTCCCAACCACTTCCACTTCTCAAACTGTTGAAATTGCAAGCCCTGGACCACAAGAATTTTTCCCTTTCCTATGAGGAGGAAAGAAGCACATGTTGCAAATCAGACAAGGGTAATAGGCAGGGGAATTATTCAAGTTATTTCAAATAGAGCAATGAACGTCAGGCCTCTGCATTTGAAGCAGACTGGCAAATTATCTGGCTCTCCAGTCCCAAGCAGCAAGCAGGTGTACAGACTGCATTTCCCATATTACCCAAACAGAGAATGTCAGGTGATGAGCAATCCCAGTCAAACCTCTGCTGGCAGAGACGAGCATTTCCTTACCATGCTGTGGTGAGAAAAGGAGTTTCCAGAGGCAGGCTGGGACAGAGCAGTCTGCTTGGAATTGCTGAACACCAGTGGCTGGGCCAGAGAAGGAGTCTGGGATGACTCCAGGTTTGTTGACTCATTCTCCATAGAAGAGGGTGTCTTTCCTAGCAGGACTGCAAGATCGATTCTGTGAAGAGGAAGAGGATAACCCACTGAGGTTACCATGAGCTCCCACTTCCATGACAGCAGTATTCTCCCTCTAGCCGCACAGCTTTAACTTTAGAAATCAAAGGAATCTACAGAACATTAACTCACAACTGTCACTAGCAATCTCTAAAGCAGAGATTAGCAAGACCCTGCACAGCCTTTGATTTTAAACCACGTTTTTCAATAATTTAACGCAGCAAAATGCCTCCAAACCTGAAGAACTAGCAGCAGAACCTAGGAAAACACTAATCCAAGATCAGGACCCAGAAACTCTAGCTCAACTTTTCCATTTTAATCCATCTCATCTCATTCAGAGCTGCTGCATTTTAGCTAGCTGGCAAGGTTTAGTTGAAGATGGCAAATTGCTCCAGGACTTGTGTGCCACTTTTCCCAGGTAAACAGCATCACCATGGGTGCTCACCTTTGTCCCGCTGTGATTGTCACATTCTCAGCAGGCAGAGGCACTGAAGACACATTGGAGGCAGTGAAGATTTTTGTCTCTGACAGCTGAAAGATAAAGAAGGGAAAAATAATTCAAAAGTGAGAGCAGCACCTTGTAATCTACATCACTTGTCTGTGATGTAAAGCACATGAACGTTTGAGACAAAACAGCCACAGAAAAACTCAAGACATTCAAGTGTTTAGAATCAGCTTCTATTTCACTTATTCTTCTCAGGCAAGTGCACAAATCACCTGCCAGTGAAAAAAAAAAGAAATCCCTCAAATCCTTCCACAAATTTCTCATAGTCCACAAACCCACTGGGGCTCCTGGGGCCTTGGACTGGTGCTCCAAGTCGATGGCATGCAGCACGGAACTGCAAAAGCCCCTGCACAGGTAGGTGCAAGCACTGGTAGAGAAGCCAAAGGAAGAAACTTTGGACCCACACTTAAGCTTCCAATGATAAAGGCTTACTTGGATGATCTGACCAACAGATCTACTTCAGCTGTGGAAGGGAAAATAACATTGCTCAAAAATGGGTGAAGAGATGGGTTAGTGATTGAGCCTGGAACACATCTGAACATGAATAGTTTCTATTCCAGGCTTAGGAACTGCCAGAAACTAAATTGACAGTTTAAAACTAAATCTGGAACCCCTGGGAGCATTTCTCATATACTGAAGGCAAGAAGGGCTCTCAAAGGTTCCCTTCTAGCAGAGACCTGACAGAACAAAGAGAAACTGCTCCCATCTCCAAACAGCAGGAACGCTTCCCTCAGATGGTGCCTGGAAAGCAAACGCTTCCCCCCTTCTTGTCCAATCTGTTGGCGGAACCAAAATGAGCGTGCAAAACTAACAACCATACTAAAAAAGCCCAACTCTGCCCCCATCTGCAATAATAGAAGACCTCCCTTGATCTGGAGGGGCACTGAAGCCCATTTCAGAAGAAACTAATAGAGAAGCATTAAAAGCTGGTGCTAACAGCATCCCTGAAGAAGACATCAAATAGAGATTGAAAGGCAGTGAGACATGCCAAAGAGCATGTCAGAAAGTACAGTCAAGAGCTTCTGTTCCATGCATATCACAAGGACAAGCAAAGGCACACAACACACATGAAACCGCTGCTGCCTCCTCCATGGCACGGGGTGTGATCAAAGGCAGACCTTTCCTAGTTGCCACTCCACTGGAGGAACAGAGCAAGAGTCCTGTGTGGAGTCAGGCCAGTTTTTGGAAAAATTCCATCATGCCATTACAGGAAATAAGAGGACCAGCCTCAATGCCCCAGGAAATCCCTTCCTGTCTTGGGGTCCTATGGCAAGCTCTACTACACATATGCTTTAGAAGCTGTGATGATTACTTATTCTTCATAGTTCCTGGAACTGGGAGCCTGGCTAGGGTTCTGCCCATAGTTTGGGAAGGATGAGCTTTGAGCTCCCCTCACAGCTCTGTGTACTGACAGGACAGCTGCCTGCTGGGAGATACACAGAGAAGAGGGGTTTAGGGAGTACCTACATCTTCATTCCAGTCCTCCGTGCCCCATTCTTCTGTCGCTGCCCTCCATGCACCTACAAGGACAACAATAGGTACAGAAGTTATGCATTCATCAAAGCTCTACCTCCAAGAGCTGGGGAAGCACTGGGGAGTTTTGCAGGTAGCCGGGAGGATTTCTATTTGCCAACCAAGCAGGTTAAAGCAATTGACCCCAACCCATGCTTCCTGGGCAAGGTACCACAACAGGGTCATCTCAGTCTTGCTGGCACAGGTTAGGCTGAAAGAAAGGGCCTGCTATGGTGGCAGACAGGGCAACACACACCTCCTGACACTTAACAGGGGAGCTGAGCTCAGCAAGGAAGCCCCGGCACTGTTCCCAGCCTCCTTATGCCATTTTCCTGACTTCCCCTTGTACTGCAGTAGCTATAGGTTTGTGCACCTGGTAGCAGTCAGTGTTACCCCAGCAGCTTGGACAGAGCACCTCCCTCATGGGCCTCCTGCCAGCTTTGGAATAGCATCTCACCACCCAGGTGAACCTCAAGTTTCTATAAAACCTAGGGACAACTGAGCCATCTCACGATTCATCTCTCCCCCCACCAAAAGCAGTATTCAAACCTCAGTGTACCAGGATCTCCTGTGCACAGGCAAATGGGATTCAGAAGGGAAAATTTAAGGGACTAAGCGATTCCTGCATTTTCTGTGAGCAGCTGCAGAGGTATGCTCAAAGCGAGCAGCTTAAAGTACTGGGAAGAAAAGCTGGAGACCTCAGCTGCAATCCACAGCACAATTTAAGCAAGCAAAATTTACCAGAAAATAAGTTTTGCCTGGCTGCATCTTCAACTTGTTCCGACCCTCACTTTCATCAGTTTAACCTCTGTACTTTGAATATTATGTGGCAACTTCTGAATCCATTGAACAACTAAAATTTGGTTTGGGAGAAGAGCAGAAGATTTCACACCCACAAAAACCTCAGAGCATAAAGCCAGACCTGTTTTGCACAGCTTATTTTCAGTCCATGCAAACCAGATCAATAACACATGACAGCACTGACAGGGTTAATCTTGGAGACACTTACAGGGACAGAACAAGTTGGCATCAGCCCTTTTATAAGCTGAAAGCTTTTTACAACATAAAACATTGCATGTGGGGAAGGAGAACATTGTGGATTCTTCTGCAGGACAGAGATCTCCCCATATATACACTTTAACTATATACTTAAACAACTGCCTGTCTAAAAGTGGGAAATTTAGTGCAAGAAATATTTATCAGTGAATTATTGTCATTGTTGTTTTGTTTTGCTTGACAAGTTGGGCCAATTCAAGAAGCCTTCCAGGATTTCTTTTTATATTCAAGTTTGAAATACAGATATTAATGTGACTTCCCAGGCTGCCAGGAGTCTCAAGGCACACTACCCCTTCCTTCCCAGCCAGAAGCATCAGGAGTACAACATATTCAATGCAAAACATATCCGGGGTTTAAAAACCCACATTCCTCCATGCCTCAGATTTTCTGTGCCCTCGTAGCAGATGGCCGGAAGGTTGCTTTCCAGATTTTCATGGATCAGATAGATTCTTCCAGCTCAACCCTTACCCAAGAGGTAGAATGGGAGCTGGATGCACCTGCAGCTGGCCCAAAGAACAGGAAGCCAGAAGAGTTGCCCCAAGAAGAGTCTGCGCATGCAGGAACACAGCACAGGGCTCTTAAGTCTTGCTTGTTTGGGGGAAAGGAGAAGAAAAGCAAAGCAGCATGAGAAGCAGAAGGAAACCCTGCAGATGAAGAGCACCCATTGACGGGGCTTTCCTGGCAAGTCTGCTCCTGGAGTGCTGGACACTGACTCAGCATGGCTTGTGCTCCCTGCACACAAAGGGGCAGATGGAAAAAACAAAGACCTCTAATGTACAACCAGGCATTCACCAGGAATGCTCTAGAAAGCCCCCAACCAGTACAGAGTGGGAAGGTTTTTTTAAGAAACCAAATGTATTGCACTCCATTAAGCTTGAGAGCTGCAACACAAGCAATACTCTGACCCTCCTAACACCATTTCAGAACGATTGTCTTCTGAACACCGAGCCCTCCTCTCTGCTTTCAGAAAGCCCTTTGCAGAGCTGCTGGTCTTTAAGCTTCTCAAACCAGGAAGAGAGGGAAAAATACAATTAAGGCAACAACATCGGCAAATGATTCTGGTAAAGGAAAAAAATCCCATTGTGTCTCCAGGATTTCCACATCCCTCCTCAAGCACAGTCTCTTCATTTTAAACTGAGCACCCAGCTTGCTCCTCCCACAGCCCATCAGGCAGTCTGCTGCCTCTGAAGAACTGGATCCAGGCCTGTTGCCTCAGCCTGAAAGGGCGACAGACTCAAAGGCTCTCACTCTGCACCTCAAAGGAATGTAAATCCAAACAAAGCCAAAGGGCAGCAAAACTACAATGGCAGCTCTGGAGCAGATGGCCTTGTGCTGCCTGTGGAAGTTAAAGATTAACCCCAAGGTGAGAACCAGGAGACGCTCCAACATATGTCTGCCTGCCTTTGGGCCCCTGCAAGAGAGACTGTTCAGCCTCAACACTCCTCCTCCTTCCCTGACCTTCAAGAGTCAAGTGGCAAGTTCCTCTGGAAGGTTCCTTAGCCTCAACTTCAAGACCTCAGGTTAGACAGAGGAGACAGTCTAACATGATGTTGGCCTTGTTGTGGAAACCAACGGGATTTGGCAGACTGGATCATCTCATGGGTGTCTCTTGGCTTCATAAGGCATAAAAGTGTAAGAAGGTGGCCAGGCACTGAGCAGCTCTGCCATCAAGCATCCCTGTCACCTCAAAATCCACCATCATCTTCAACTGCAGGGAGGTGAAGAGGAGCAGCTGGGCAGCAGGAGCATGCCAGAGCAGCCATTGGGCACTGCTTGCCCAGTGGCAGCCACAAGCAGAGGCAAAGTGCAAGAGAGCTCAGCCAGACTGATTCCCCTCACAGCAGAGTCATGACCCTGGGCAGGAACAGCGGGGAGCCAGCATGGGACCACTGCAGAAATAGCACAGGGGCAACAGCAAGTCACAGCTTTCAGGATGCAAGACAGAGGGAACATGACTGAGCTCAAGCCTTCTGCCCTCAGGTAGAATACTCTGTCACCAGCGCTGTGGACACGGAGCTGCTCTGGGCACCAAGAAGCAGTGTCTGAAGCTAAAATTTATGTAATTCACAGGAACCAGGGTTAGCCTCTCCCAACTGACATTCAAGGCATCAGCATTAGTAAAAGCACAGTCAGAACAAATGTCAAATATTCATTAAAATGAACAAATTAAGAGAGAGAAGAATGACATATCCACAGATATTTCAGGGTTTTTTTAAAAAGCTATAAAGTAAAGGTATCCGGGGCAGTTAGTGCGCCTGGATGTATCGTACCAGGAGCAGTGTCAAATTTTCGGGGATAATTTGACCCCTCACCCCCAATGAAATCAAGTCCTGAAACAAAAAAAAAAAGAAAAGAAAGACAACCAGTGAAATTTTGACATAAAAAGTGAAGGTGAGTTTCATTGACCCCACATACACCAGTCACATTGTACCTGTGGATATTATTAAAGACATGCCTGTGGCTACTAAACTGAAAACAAAACAACCATGCACAAGACAAGTGACTAGCAGTGCTGCACAAAAAAGTTTACAGCGGCATTGTAGCACTAGAGCAAATTTGACTTGTTCTCTCAAAAAAATCTTCAATTCCCCCCAACCACACTCTAGTCTACTTTGTTCCAGAATTCCACAAAACACCAACACAAAGGAAAAAAAAAAAGCCATCCACACAGAAACCTGTTCCCCCTAGACAGTTAAACTTCCAGCACATAGAACTCTCATCCCTTTTCCTCCAGAGCCAAGTGCACCCAACTGCCCTTAACACATGCCCACGCTATTCCCTCCAGTATTTAAAACCCTTTTTCAATTGCCAAAAAGATGATCACTCAATCTGCTGATGTTTTACGAAAACAGGCTTATTTCCCCCCCCTTCCACAGCTCTGTTTTGTTAAAAAACCCCAAACAAATGAAAAACCAAAACCCAAACAAGCCCCATCAAAATACACATAAACATGCTCCCTCCCCCACCCCTTCCCTGCCACTAACAAGGTTCAATAAAAAGTATCCGTTTACAGGACTTTAATTCTCTTTCCAAAGCTATCAGTTTTTCAGCAAATACAAGCAATATGGAAGTGGCCTAAAGCACCATCAACACAGGTATGAATACTTCTTACATCCAAGATGTGGTATTTACTTGAATACTCAGTAATTGTGGAAAAATAATTTGACTTCACAGTGGTGCAAGATCGCTCCACGAAAAAACCAACCAAACCACCACTCTGAAACTGCCTCCTCACAAATAGGCTACTTATGGTCAAGGACTACCCCCTGCAACTGCCCCATTCTCACCCTGCAAAATCTGAGTTTGCCTATATCTTACCAACTGCGTGTATGTGAAACAAAACCAAGAGCACCAGTTTTCTAATGCAGGAGAACGTGCAGGGGCTGCTGGGTGTTCAGAACCGCCCACTGAACACATGCTTGCCTCAAAAAGGGAAGGAGGAGGAATTCCTTTTGGCTCATTTCTGTAATAAAGTCTTGTCTTATCACAGTTTGAGCAAGCCAACCATGAAAGAGAGAACATTCCCAGTACCAAAATCAAGAGCAAGACATCTGACTCCAAGTAATATTCTCTGGACGATGCACCTAACATCAAGACAACCTGGACCTGTTTATTACGCTACAGTTTATAAAAACAACTTTTCCAAACAGTAGAATGGTTTCTACTGGAAAGCAAAGGGAGGCAAGTGTTCCTGTGCCTCTGTCATGCAACAGCATGCACAAGCTCACCCCAGAGCAATCATCCAGCTGCCCATTTCCAGTGCGATCACCCAAACATGTGCAAACAGTGCAAAGAGTCATAATCACTGAAATCCACCTCTAAACCGACAACCCATTCCCCGAGCCTAACACCTGCCCAGAACCTCCTCAATGCAATTGGATAGATGCAAAACCCACTCACCCTCTCAGCACAAACTGGTACACACGAGCTTCAAGACACTTACTTGTGCCATCATCTGGCTCAAAGCTCCCAGTGTTGTTCCACGTGTTGTTGTTGCTATTCCCATAGTTCTCATCCGTGCTCGCTGGCTCAGCATAGTCAGCAGGGTTAAAAGTTCTGTAAGAAATATGAGGATGGAAATGTCCGCTCTCTCTGGCAAAACATTTTGAAAGCAACTGATTTTATTCAGACTAGGACACATCTCAGAGTCTCACAAGGCAGTTCTTTCAGTAGAGGGATGCTTCAGCTATACCAGCCATCCCAAATTTAAGTTAACGTGATGCAGTTTGGGCCTTATTAACTATAGAAAAGAAAGTGGAACCACAAATGACTGACACAAACAGTACTATTCACGACCAGACTTTTATTTCTGCTGTGGTATGTGCCAGTGAAACTTACCCCATGCCTTGGGCAGAAAATCTTCCCCCTCGCCGTCCAGAGCCACCTGTAAATACACACACAGGCTGCTGAGCATCTCTTAGTTCTACATCACTGGAAAAAGAAACTTGAACACCATATGGAGTTATGATGCTCAGAATATGAAAGTGGAGAGGATCTTCCTGAGCTGATGGGATTTCCAGCAGTGTCTGTAGATATGTGGGAAAGACCTCAGCTGGCTGGAAGCATGATTAGCAATGCACGATTCCAGACTCAAGATGAGGTTTCCAGCTGGCACGAAACATAAGCACTGAACCCCAGGTTCTGATTTCTGCAGGGTGAATTCAGCAACAAATCCTAAGCAGTAGATTTCATGGAAAAATTAATTTCTGCACCAAGTATCTGAAGGCCAAGCCAGTGATGGTGCTCAGACACATATAAGAATAAGGATGCAGGTTCTATTGCTAACAAGCCATTGGCCCACCTGCCAAATAGTCACCTTGGGGTTTATAACTTCCCACCTCTGTGATAAAGCTCAATTTTTGTTCGCAGATGGGATGCAAGAACTAGATTCTGTTTCTAGCACGTTTAAGATGGGGAGGCAACGTGTAGACACTAACGGTAAGTGTAAGGACAGGAAAATTAAGCATGTATTTTCAGTTTGGCAATTCCTCCCATAAAAAAGGCTTCAGAACTTCATGAGAGACAGATACACGGATGTCATTCTTCTCCCACCCCCTCGGAACTCAAACCACGTGTGTACCTCGGCCTCGGCCACGTCCCCGCCTCCCTCTTTCCGTGCCTCTTCCAGAAGATCCTCCACTCTTACCACCATCTAGTCCGTTCTCCTGGCCCCGAACTGAAAGGCAGAACAATGTAAAGGCAATTTCAAGACTCATCCTGCTTTAGAGGGATACAAGACCAGACTTCAAAACCCAATGTACAGTGGCTGCACAGGGGACCACATCACCACATGCTCCCAGAACATTTGATTTAATCTGGTGATAGTACAGACATCTCAGACAGGGGAGCATCAGAAACACACACACACACACAGGTGGTTTTCCTCAAATATGTGTCTGCTCGAGAAGCTTTACAGACAGGTGTTACACAGCACAAAGTGCTTCAATACAAGAGTTTTGGGGATTATTAAAGGGCAGGTGCATACACTCTCTTCCACGGCTGGCACCTCGCCCCCGCCTCGGGGGCCCACCACGTCGTCTGCTAAAATCCCGCTCCCGCTCCCGGTTTTCTTTGCTTTCTTCACTGGGTTCTGTCTGTCCACTCTCCTTCTGTCCTGAGACACCCTTCTTCTTCCCGACCATTTCCCAGGAATGCTGAAGGATGGCAAAGAAATCAATCATAGCTTGATCAATGCATGATGCAAATACACGGAGATCTAAACATGCTACAGAGAATATAACAAGCGTCTCTGAAGAAACGGTTTCCAGACCAATTTTTTTTTTTGTGGAGTGTATCAGTCTACACGCAGCACAGCTTCTTCCTTTAAGGAAAGCTTTCTTACAGCTGACTGGTATGCAGTTTGAGCTATAAGGAGAGCACTTATTCTATTTCTGCAAAGATTTACTAAAATTCTTCAACAGAGAGGGCATGATACTTCCAGAGTACAAAGCATGGACAAATTTAGGGGAAAAAACCCTGCCATTTCACATAGATGATAGAGTTCTCAGAATAACTCATTTAAATGTTCCATAGTGCTCTACAGTAAATAGTTTGGGGTCAGTTCTTCTCTCACATTCAAAGGGATTAACAAAACCCCTCCCTAAATTGCAGCTCAGATGGAGAGAAGCATCACAGAATTTATTCAACAGGCAAGTTCAATTCATCCCAAGTTCAACTGTAAGAAGTGTGCCTTCCTCTCACTGCTGTGGGCCTGCACCCATTTTCTCTATGACAGTCTGCAGTGGTTTCATACTCTTAAACTGATGCTACAAGCTGGTAGAACAATTAAAAATTGTCACAAGTCATTGACAATCACCTGAAAACACAACTGGCAGGCAAGTCAACAGCGGGTTTTGTAAGGCAGCATGCAGGGACAACAACAAAAAACCCAACAACATAACGGCACAAATTGCCATCAAACCCAAGGCTTCCAAAGTCTCTTGCCATAGGTATCTGGCTCCAAAGAAAACTTACAAAAATGTTTACTGGGAATACTGTAATTTTAAACCAAATCTAAGCCAATACTAAGATCACGCCCATTCCTCTACTGTTTCGAATACAGCACATTACCAGCAACTAGCTCAGCAGGCAAGCTGTCTGCATCACAGCACCAGAGCACCCTAACAATTAGCAAGGTTGTTTCCTATCAAAAAATCTCCTTTCCAGGATTGCTGCACAAGCTGAATCCAGACCAGAAGCAGCTGCAAGATGCTGGACTAACAGCAGTGCAGGGACCGCCTCAGGCTCAGCGATGCAGCAACCTCAAGGCCATGGGGCTGGAGCAGTGGCAGCCTAGGGCTTCCTCCACCTGCCTCTCCACACCCTGTCCTGCAGACCTCGTGTTGCTGGGCTCCTCAGCGGCTCCCATAAAGCAAGTGCTGCTACAAAATGCCAGGTGCTGTGCCCTGTCCTGGATGCCACTCTCACGAAAGATCTGTTTCTCTAGGAAGCTAAATTGCTGTGATAGCAGAGATTTGTTCTCTAATTAGAAGTCACTTGTTACAAGACATGCAGAGGAAAATACAGTCATGGCAGAACTGTACCTCAGGAATGAACATCCATATTATCTGCCTTTCTAAAACTATTTTCTAACAGCTATTTTGATCAGTTGTCAATGGCAAGGGCTCTCTAAGGACGAGGAACATGTACACGTGTGGTATGGAACTTGACCAGTACCAAAGCAAGCAGAGCACCTGACACCAAGGAGCAGCTGCAACACACAATAAAGTCTGGGGCATCCAGCTCACTCACCTGCCCCCCAAGGGTTTGAGGCCTAAACGTTTGGTGTGTATTTTGTAGATTTTTAGAGGTTTAGAATTATAGGTCTTCTTGCTCACATATTGAGTGGTGTTAGAAGTTACTAAAGTGATTTTCTCACATATACTTAAGCCTTCTGAAGGTAATGGTGTTTTGTAGAGACATCTGAAGACAAAACAACAGAAGGGCCCAGAAACCCTTGGAGCTGGTCCAGGGGGGCAAAGCCGAAGATCCTGGTGGGTAGGACACCAAGGGAAATGGGAATCATGACTGGTTATAGATATCTTACATGTTAATTGTTAGGAAGATGATAAAAACTGTAACATCACGGGGGGCAGGGTTCTTCAGGAGACCGTCGATGCTGATGGGGGTCCCTGGGGAATCAGCACGCTTCGAGGCCTTGCAGAGGCCCTGAGCCTCTGTACTCCCGATAAAGGTATTATCTATCTTTCTCCATTAATGTTTCTCTGAGTGCCTATTTCCCAGGATTTTAGGCATCAGGTTCATCATGGGAACAAAAAACAAGCTAATGTATAATATTGTGAAGTGATATTTAGAGCCTCAACTCTACAAAGAGTTGAGTCAACTCCAGTCAAACCAGGGTGCTGAAAGGATACCTATGATCACTGGCAGGTTGGAAGCATCTGAAATTCACAGGCTTTTTCCTGGGATGTAACAGAGCTTCCAAATCTGCTGCCTTTGTCACAAAAGGAATGACATCCCACACACAGGCAGAAGGTTCCTCCAAAACAAGTGCTCACTTGTTCATGGAGCTGACCTTGGCTTGCCTGAGACAGACACCTGTGTGAAGGACAGCGGGCAAGCAAAAAGACCCTCAAAACTGTGGCATGGGCAGCAGCAAACAAATCAGTCAGTATATCGCTGATAAGTTAATGTTTAGGGCCAGCGACAAAAGAACTGTGTTACTCTGGAAGAAAGGAACCATAGCTGACACATACCTGTCTTTTGATACAGGTCACTCAGCCCTGATGGAAAACGTCAAGTTCCTTCACACCGAGTGGTGTGAAAGCACATACAGATGCCACTGTACTGTTGCTGAACTGCTTAGATTCAAAATTAATAGAAAAGAATTACATTTTCCCCTCTATTCCTTCAAGCCTAGGGCCAAACTTTCAGCCTCTGCAAGCCCATGGAGAGCAGTGTTCAGCAGTCAGGTCACAGTCACACTGTGCATGCTCCTGTGGAACTAGTCAGTCATCACGGCTCTCCTTATCTTGACATTACTGGATGCCTCACCTGCAAATATGCAGCTACACTAAGCTAGACCTCACCAGATTCACAGGACCCAATCCTACCGTGTCTGGATTGCCCTCCAGCAGCACGTTGATGGCTCTGTTGACATCTCCATTGCAGTCATGAAGAGCAATCACACACTCATCCTGGTTCTTGCCTGTGATGTCAATCAGCTGTACAGAAGAGAACACCACAGTCAGCACATTCCAAATCAAGATGGCACCAAAATCTCTATGGGTCTCTCAGGAAGCAAGCATGTTGACTCCCAAACCAGAAATCCTTCAAAAAATGTTCAGGGCTTGGGAGTCTCCCCAGTGTTCCCAGTTTAACTATGTCCCTCAACGAGAAGCAACTGAGGGTGTGAATTTCTGAGTTATTTTTTCGCCATGACCCAGCCTACAACCCCCTTTTATCAGGACAACACAGTTACCTGCAGGAACAAACTGGAAATTCAGCAAGGCAAAAGGTGTTGTACCTGCATCGGGGTAACCCCAAGCACAAACACAAGCTGGGGAAGAATGTATGACGAGCAGCCCAGGGAAGAAGGACCTGGAGGTGTGGGCTAACATGACCCAGTCACATGCACTGGGAGCCCAGAAAGCCAACATTCTCAGGCTCATCCCCCCAGTTTGGGCAGCACATAAGTGAGCGAATTCCGCCCCTCTGCTTTGCTCAGGTGAGAGCCCACCTGCAGTGCTGCCTACGGCTCTGGGACCCCTCAACACAGCAAGGATGTGGAGCCGCTGGAGCAAGTCCAGAGGAGGCCATAGAGATGTTCTGAGGGCTGGAGCCCCTCTTCTCTAGAGACAGAGTGGTAGAGCTGGGGGTGTTCAGACTGGAGAAGAGAAGGCTCCAGGGAAACCTGAGAGCCCCTCCAGCATCTAAAGGGGCTCCAAGAGAGACAGTGAGGGACTTTGGAGAAGAGCCTGAAGTGACAGAACAAGGGAGAATGGCTTCCCACTGCCAGAGGACAGAGGCAGGTTGGATACTGGGAAAAAATTCTTCCCTGTGAGTGTGGTGATCCAAAGGAGCTGTGGCTGCTCCACTCCTGGAAGTGTTGAAGGCCAAGTTAGACAGGGGTTGGAGCAACCTGGTCTAGTGTAAAGTATCTCCATGGTGCAGAGGTAGAACTGGATAGCCTTTAAGGTCCCTTCTGACCCAAACCATTCTATGATACAACTCTATGAAGCCAGTCCAAGGAAATTCAGGGAGCAGTCAGATGTGTCCCTACCTCCCACCCCCCTAGTATTCACAATATTCCCAATATTGAGCTCTCCTTCCTGTCGGGGTTCGTCTTCACTTTCCACACTCACTTGTTTCACCTTCTCCTCAAAGTCAGCATCGTTGTGGTCCGAAATCATCTGCGCAAGTCGAATCTGTTCCGCAGTGGCCTAAAGAAATCAGATGGAGAGAGAGAGAGCATGGTCAGAGCAGCCCATTTCCAAACTATCCACTAAAGGCCATTCTGCTTCCCTGAGATCTCTGGGAAAGAATCAGTATGGCAAAGAGAAGGTGCAAACAAGGGTCAGAAAAGGACAGCTCCAGGGGGAAAGTGAGATGAAAAAGCGAGCAAGGTGAGTCTGGAAGAAAGGTATGTACTGTTGGATGGTCTTTTAACACTGAGCGAGCAGCAGCCACCCAAACCACTTCTATTTTGAGGCAAACCTTACCACCATGAGAAAACCAAGATCCACTGCAGGCAGCTTCTCAGCCACTTGCGTTCATTAAAGTGAGGAGGGAATGGTCCGATGGAAGCAAACCCAAATCTCAGCACTGGGTCCCACTTGGAGACACCAACACAGAAATATCAGCATCAGTGGCTACCCAATTAAGCTGGCTCTGGCAGCAGCACCTTGGGGCACACAGGGAGTTCATTAGGCGAGCCCAGCCAGTAGCACCAGGCCAGGCAGGGGAGCCAGGTCTCCATCTCCAAGCTACCTGGTTTCCATAGACACTTCCCTTACCTGCGGCCGCTGCTTGTGCTGCGTCTGGCTCTGTGTCTGTGTCTGCTCCCAGTTCCCCCGGGTTCGGTTAGTGCCCACCGATGTCATCATTTACAGTATATACAAATAACAGTATTTACAAGGTAGAAGTCTGTGGTGGGTCAGGGGAGAAGAGAGAAGAGACTGTTAGAAAACAAAACCAAAAGGCAGCACCAGAACTGAACAATCATGTGGGCAACACAGCCAGAATACCAGTCACAGGCCCCTACTCTCCCCACCACTTCCCTAAAACCCTGGCAGGCCAGGCTGCCATCACCACGTGCTCCCAGAACAAAATAGGCACTTGGTGCTTCTTGAGGTTTCTCTCCCAATTCCACGGCAGAGTGTTCCAAATGAACCATCACCTGCATCCAGGTGGGAGCATCTGGGCCTCAGGAGCAGAAGTGGAATCATAGAGTCAGAGTGGTTTGGGTTAAAAGAGACCGTAAAGCTCATCCAGGCCCATCCACTGCCATGGGCAGGGACACCTTCCACTAGACCAGGTTGCTCCAAGCCCTTTCCAACCTGGCCTTGAACATTTCCAGGGATGGGACAGTCACATCTGTGCCAAGGCCTCACCACCCTCACTGTAAAAAAACCTCCTCCTTAGCTAATTAGATCAACACTCCTACAGTTTAAAGCCATTTCCTGGTCTTGGGGTAAAGGGTTTAACCACTTGCTGTTGAAACGTATGTGTGAGTGGGCATGGATTTGCCAGAAGCCCAAGCTGAGGTTATGGCCATCAAATGGAATGCTTGAAAAAAGCTCCAAAGAAACTTCACTTGGAGAATAGAGCAACTCAGAACCTCAAACACATCAACTACTTTCCCTTCTCCTTTCTTGTCCTCAAAGCAGAGCAGGGGAAGCAAAAAAACTCCAGCAATAAGTGGTGCTACAGGTCTGTGGAATTTTTTTTTTTAAAGAAAACCTACCCTTGCAGAACTCCCTATTTTTGCAGGCTTCAGTTATTCCCCAAAACTGGAAATGTTAAGATTTCTTGTTCTGAGATTAAAAACATAACAAAAAAGTAAACTAGATGTCAACAAGGAACAGCCAGTAACATCACTAGATAACTGCTTAATGCAAAAAATCCCAGGAAGAGTTCAGGCATCTAAAGCAAGTGGAGTTTTCTAACCTCACACTGGGCCTCAGGGCAGAACCCAGGCTGGGGATGAGGGGGAGGTGGTTTAGAAGGGGATTGGCACTAAGTCATTTTACCCTGCCTACCACCTTGCAGACACAAGGGATGCCAGAGACATCCTATGCCACTTGGCAGGTCTCACAGCTTCCAACCCCCTGAAATCTCAATAATTGAAGAATTCACGTTTTTGTATTTCATTACCAAGACCATGAAGCCTCTCCCCAAAGCAGCAGGGCCTGCTCCCAGCGCCACAGGTAGGCGCCTGGGATGAGAGGAGATATGGATAGAGCATGAGAGCAGGAGAAAAGCTGAGCGAGACAATCTGACCCACAGGATACGACCCAAAACACTGCTGTGCACACACGCAGGGCAGCATGGAGTGAGACCTGATGTGCCAGGCAGGGAAGCTCAGCAGCATTAGCAAACACCCTGGGAAAACCCAGGGAATCTCCTGTTGAAGTCTGCAAATACTCGACTGGGTGGGAAGTCTTTCCCAAGAGCAGGGAGACCCTAACATTGCCCCTGCACTGGACGCATACCCCTCGTGCCTGCTCCCACCAGCACCCACCCTCCCTCTGTAGGCAAGTTCTTGTGCAATTGCTCCCACAGGTCCCCACAAAACCTTCAAAGTTCTCCCTTTGTGGCCACCCACACCTCACAGCAACTTAATATCAGAGTTTTCCAGGTATATAGTGCCAAGGCCTCTTATCAGGAAACAATCCAAGCTACCTGTGCGGCTACCAGGAGACCCCAAGGTGTGGGGGCAGAGCACCAGGCTTCCCTTGAGGTGGAAACAGGCAGCCTCCAGACATCCCCTCCATGCAGGCTTCTTCCCCATGTTATTTATTTTTGCTCACCACCACTATGTCTCTTCCACTTCCAAGTTTCATGCACAATGTATCCTATTAAACCAACCTGGCAGCAGAACCACGGGCCTAGAGGGAAGCAATCCTGCATGTCCACAGGAGCCCAACCTTCAACTTCCCTGGGCCGCAGTTCTAGGAGGCTGACTTGAGCCTTGGGCAGTACCCAGGCATTGTTCAGCAGTTGCCACACTCTGCTCTGCCCAGCTGCATTGCTGCCACCAGCAACACGAGCATTTGTCCTTTAACTTGGAAAAAATCCAGAAGAGAAACATCTACAACAGAAACCTCAGCCAGGACCTGACCCTGCCTCAGCTATCAGGTGAGGGAGTGCGCCCATGCAGACCCCACAGCTGCCCTGAGGAAAGAGAGCTTGACTAGTGATAACTTATTCCTCAATGGGGGAACTTGAACCCAGCTTACAGGCAGCACTGAATCACAGAACATGGTTATCCCGACACCTGCAGCTGCACAGACAGTTCAGGTTTCCCGGTTTGGAGCCGTCTTTCTCAAAAGCAAAAGCCAATCCACACCAGAGCACCGGCATTAAATGGGGCAGCACTGCCACTACAGGTCAACGGGCCAGTGCTGCACAGGGCTTGGGGAAAACAAGGCCACAGGTTACAACACCCTCTGTTCAAAGACACTGCATCAAATTGTGATGTGGTTTGCCATTACTCCTTTTCTCAGACCACACCACTGCGCGTTTGCCAGGCCTAGGGAGGAGAGTCTCAGCTACACAAGTGAAGTGTGGAGTCTCCAGAAGAAGAGGGGATACAAAAATGTAACAAACTGTTCATTTTATTAGAAACATCAGGTAAGTTACAGTTTCAGAAGCAGGATGCGTAGGTCCCATGGCTATGCCAGATCTGCTGGCTGCCGCTGGGCGAGTCCTGGCACATTCCAGCCTCAGTTTCCCTTATCTGTTAATACAGAAAAATTGGTATTTCCATCCCATTCCAACAAAGCTTAATTAACAAGTGCAGAAGGCTCTGAAGCCCAAAAGAAAAGGACCAGAGGGCAAAGAGCATTTGGATTTTCCTGCATTGTGAGGCAGAATAAGCACTCAAGAGGGTTATCCGTGTGAGAATTTTTTTCCCCGCAGCACAGACATCACAGCTGCAAACCGAGTCACTCCATGACTGCAGAGCACGAACTTTTGGGGGTATGACCCCGCATATGCCATCAGAGACCCCATTTTGGTATCGAAGGGCAGCGCTTTATCGGAGAAACTCCTCGGTCGGAGGGCGCAGGCAGAGCCCCCAGACCGGGATGGGGGACCTGGAGGGGGGCCACGCTCGCGGGCCGGGGCTCCTCCAAGACCCCCGGACCGGCGTAGCCCTGGAATTTCACGTGGCCCGCGGGGCCGCGCGGCTGGGCCCACCCAGGGGCGCCACCGAGGAGCGGTGCCGACAGCGGGCTCGGCGGCCCACGAGGAGCCCGGCAGGGCAGGCGCGCGGCTCCCATTGTTACCGCCGGCAGCGGCGGGGCCAGGCCGGGCCCCGGGAGCGCGGCAGGGCCAGAGCCGCCCGACCCCGCG
>WBMV01008887.1:114621-157331 GCA_013396655.1 Campylorhamphus procurvoides | reverse complement strand
CGGGGGTCAACGTGGTGCTGGTCATGGCCTACGGCAGCCTGGTGAGGGCCGGCGGCGCGGGGCGCGGCTGGCATGTCCGTGCGGCCCGGGATGTTCGCGGAGCCGGGCCACGCGTGTCCGTGGGGCCCCCTCGAGCCCGTTCCCGGCTTGTCCGTAGGACTCCCGTGAGGCCGGGCCCGAGGAGTCCACAGTGCTCGTTTGGGACAGGTTCCGGCGTGTCTGTGGGGAATCCCCTGAAGCCCCTTTCGGGGCCCTCAGGGGTCCGGGCTGGACCGCCCGTGGGCTCCTGGCGCCGGTGGGAAGGGGACAGGACGCGAGTGGGAGCCTCTGTGGGGCTGGCGGTGCGTGGGGCCGGGCTGTGCGTCCGTGAGGCTCCTGGCGGGCTGGCCCGGGGCCCCTTGGGCTCGCCAGGATCGGCGGGGCTGGCGCTGAGGGGTGAGCCGGCTGTGACCCCCCGCCCTGCTGCGGCCCCGCAGGTCTTCGTGCTGCTCTTCATCTTCGTGAAACGCCAGATCATGCGCTTTGCCATGAAATCCCGCCGCGGTCCCCACGTGCCCGTGGGACAACATGCACCCAAGGTGGGTCCCTCCGTTCTCCGTACCCTGAGGCACAGGCAGGGGCTGCTCCAGCGCCAGAGCTGCCACCCGGGAGGGCAGTGGGCAGCAGGGAGGGAGCAGGTTTTGTAAGGCCTGTCCTTATCCTTGCTATCCCACAAACAAAGTAAGCCTTCTGTGAATGTGTTGGGTTTTCTGCTGCTGTGCAGGATTTAAAGGAAGAGATCGACATACGGCTGTCGAGGGTGCAGGACATCAGGTACGAGCCACGACTGCTGGCTGAGGACGACGGCCGGCTGCTGCAGCTGGAGACTCCAGGTACTGCCCAGAGACACCGGCCCGCACTTGTTCCCCCAGGGCCAAGTCTCATCTTTGTCTGCTCGTGTTGGTGTCCTGTCACAAGAGATGGTGTCTGTACTCCTGTTTTCCCTTTCCCCACCTCCCTCCAAGCTTTGCAGAGTTCTCAGTTTATTCTTTCCCAGGTTGCTATAACTACCTGTACAGGATGAAGGCGCTGGATGCAATCAGGACATCGGGTAAGGGAGCTTGGGACTGGGAGGTGCAGAGACCCTGAGTGGGGGAGATAAGGGTGCTAATAGCCCTGTGTGGAGGTTTCAGGTCCTCACAGGGGAGTAGCAGTCACTATTCCTGCCCAGGGCTGGTGGCCTGAGGGTCAGTCTGCCCCATGCATGGGGGCAGCAGTTGCGGAGGGAAGTGTATCCAGCCAACAGCTCCTGACTGTGGGGGTGAGCACAAGTGTTTCTACCTCTGCTTCAGCCAGTTGTGTTGTGCCTTTTTCCAGAAATCCCATTTCAAGCAGAGGGCCGATACCCAAAGTCTTTAATAGGGAAGAACTTCTGTGCCTACCTTCTGGAACTGCGGAATTCCAGCACTTCCTTCAAAGGCATCCGCAAAGCCTTGATCGACACTTTGCTGGATGGGTATGAGAGTGCCCGCTACGGCACAGGGGTGAGTGCTGGTGGGGCATTGCTGGCCCTCAGGGGTGTTCCTGTGCTCCAGCCTGCTGCCAGGACTGAGGTCACGCTGTAATCTCAGCTGGGTTTTCCATTGTCTTTTCTATTTTCATCCAGGTCTTTGGGAAACCAGAATATCTGAAGTACCAGGAAGCTCTGAACGAGCTGGCAAACATGTAAGTGCTGCTGCCTGGGTGCATTGGTGGGTTCCTGGGCCATAGCATCTGAGACGGGGGCTGTTTGTGCTCATTCATCCTTCTGGATTCACTCCCTCCTTGCAACCTGTCTGTTAATGCAGTTTTGGGCTTGTTACGTGAGCACAGTCAACATTCTTGCTTGTTCCTGGCCACTTTGAGCCAGGGGCTTGCACAGAACCACCGGCCTTAGATTTCAAGATCTTAGTGCTGTCATCCTAGGGGCAGAATTGCCTCATGTCAGACAGACAGACGCGCAGGGCAAGCAGCTCCTCTGGGATGGCAGCAGTGGTGACGGTGCCTCCTCTCTGCCCACAGGACCAAGGCCCGCGGGGGCAGCAGCCAGCGGCAGCACCAGTCAGCAGCAAAGGACCTCACCTTGTCCCCTGAAGTCTCCAACCCTGCCACCATCCAGGTCACCTACCTGCCTTCCAGCCAGAAGAGCAAACGTGCCAAACATTTCCTGGAGCTGAAGAGCTTCAAGGACAACTACAACACACTGGAGAGCACCCTGTGAGCGCGTGGGGGCCTGGTGCAGAGGGTGTACTGGGCGGGTGTGGGCCGTGGTGCAGGCAGCTCTGGGAGGAAGCAGCTGCGCTCTCAGATCTCTCCCTCACACCATGTTGGAGATCGTCACTCAGTGAGAGCTCCATTCTGACTGCTGGAACTCGGCCCTTGCCAGGACCCCATTCCAGAGCACTGTGCCTGCCTGTAGCCCAAGGGGATTGGCCCCACCAGCTCCTCTGCCACAGGCTTGTGACACTCCAGTCTTTGAATCCTGCACCATCTTGGACCCTGTGAATAAACTGATTAGCTTGAGCTTATTCATAAAGACACGGATCCCAGCCAGTGCTCCCCTCTGCCCATCCTTCCCTGCAGCGGCTGACGGGGACTGATGTCTGTCCGTTCTGTCTGTGTGGGTCTTGGGCTCTGGAGCCACTTGTCTGTTCTTTCTGAACGGTGAACACTTTTTCCCGTGTCCCCGTTGTTCCTGCTCTCAGCCCTGTGTGTCCAGCCCGCCTGTGTGCCCAGCCGGAGTGTAAATAGTTTGGTGCCCATTCTCAGCACTGCGGCCAAGCTGCTGCATTGGGCTGCAATTTCTACTCATTCTACTGCAACTGGGCATTTGGGGACGTCTCGAGTGGACAAACCAGCATCAAATGTCCCATCTGTCCTGCCAAGGGGGCATTTGCTCCCACTCTCACCAGCGCCTTGAGCAGCTGCTGAGCCCCCAGGGCCGCAAGCTCATGGCCTCCACCTTGAGTGTGTGTCCTACCAGGCCCAGGGCAGCGCCGGCAGCTCCCCCGTCACTGTGGCATGGGCAGCATGGGTTGGAGGCACAGATCTCGCACGGGCCTCGGCACTTTTTAATTTCTGTTTAATAAAATGACAGTTTAGCCTGAGCAGGATGCATACCACCAGCCTCTGACTGCAGGGGCCCATCCCTACTGGATCTGGGGCTGTGTCCCTCCAGGTATGGCTACAAAGGTAACCAGGATGCTGTTAATGGTAGCCAGGCTGCTGCCATTTCAGCCGTGGTAATTGGATTGCCATTACAGTAACCGGGATGCAGTTACGGTAACCAGGATGACACTATTACAGTAACTGGAATGCTGTTACTTTAGCCAGGCTGAGGTTACTGCCAGGTATCTGTTAACTGTTAACGGGTGTGGCCCGCGGAGAGGGCGGTCGAATGGTCTCTGTAGCACCGGCTATGGCAGTGCCAAACAGCCAGAGCTCCTCGCTGCAGGGAGAGAAGGTTGGACAGGGCAGGGGCTGGGAAGGTGGGAGCTGTCCTTGGGCTCCTGGGAGCAGATGGAACAATGGGATGCAGTGTTTTCTGATGCAGGTTAAACCCTAAACCCCACAAGCGCGCTCTTTGGTTGCAGGTCCGGGAGAAGGGGACTGCTGGTGCAAGGCTGCTGGAGAGGTAGAGCTGGCAAAGAGCCCGGGGGACCAAACACCTCATACTGGGGATCCATGGGTGATGGGGAGCCCCAGCATATGCCAGGCTGGGGGATACATCCCTGACCTGCCCACTCCTTGTCTCCACAGCGGTGGGCAGGGGGCCAGGGAGCACCCACAGTGCTGGGCCTCAGCTCATGGGGTGCTGCAGTGGATCATGGAGTCGCGGCTGAAGCGGCGTGTGGAGTTGGAGCTGCACCTCGCAGGCAGGGAGCAGGCGGCGGTGAGGCCGGGCATTGGTGGGGTGCAGCTGGGGACTCCCAGCCCAGTGCTGCTGTGGAAGGATGCCCACGTCGTCCTGCTCTACCATGTCCTGGGGGACGATGTCTCCCAGCACTGGTGAGCCTGGGAGACGTGGAGGTTCAGCACAGCATCTGTACCCTGCAGGTCCGCCAAATTGCCCTGTGCCAGCTCCTCCTGGATGAGCATGAGCAGCACCAGCAGGAGCTGAACCAGCTGAGGAAAGCTTTCTACGTGGAGCGGCTCTGACCACTCAGCCCAGCATGCAGTATCGTCTGGCTTCTGGATGAGAATAAAACATGTTCAGCAAGACAGGAGCTGTGTCTGCTGCATGTAGGGCGTGGGACAGCCCGGGGGAGTGGTGGGGGGAAGATGCAGGCCAGCACGATTCCTATGGCTAGGATCCAGACATGTTGCCCACAACACTCCACGTGCTGCATCCCAGACACTTGGTCCCATCCATGGCCATGCCAGGAGATGGCAGCATGGCCAGCACGCCTTGCCAGCCCTGGTGCTCCATACTGGGTCTTGCTCCTAGCACAGGTCCTGCTGTGCTGTGTGCCACAGTGCTCCTGGCCATGTGGCACAGCCCTGCAGCAGCAGGGAGAGGAGCCTGGCCGGGCTGTATGTGATGCTCCTTGTACCCACTTGCCATCCAGGCACCCCCAGACCCCTGTCTGCTCCACAACCGGGGGTGCGCCTGTCCCTTGCCTCCTGTCCCTGCTGCCTGTGCCTGACCTTGGTGTCTCCCAGCCCTAGGGCCCATCAGTGCCTGCCCTGGCTCTGCTTATTGACAGGGCTGGAGGCCGCCGGGCTGGCACCCCCCACCCATGGCCCTTCATTAGCTCGGCTGTCGGGCTGCATCACATCAGCTGCTGCCACACACGCGCCCCAGGCTTTGGCACTGCTGCAGCCACGTGTGTCCCTGCTGTCCCCACTGCTACCTCACCGTGTGGCCACCCTGTGGGGCCAAAGCCCCTGATGCCCCAGCCCAGGCTGCACCCCTGTCCTCCCTGTGGCACTCAGGGCTCTGGCTGCCTCACATCCTGGCCCATTGATTCCCCAAAGCCTGAGCCCCCACAGGCCCCCCAATGCCATTGACTAAGGTTGGTGCAGCAGGATGCACTAACCCTAACCCAAGGCGCTGCTGAGGCGTGGGGAGAGACATACTTGCAACACCCCATGATACCCCATGTGCCCTTGTGGCTGGATGCCACCCCCTGGGTCCCAATGGCCACCCCAGCGTGGGTGGGGTGGGGTGCTGCCTCTGTCATACAGTATGAGAGGGACGACACCCCCAACACAGATGGGGCAGGATGACAGGCAATCAGTCCCTCCAGCTGCCCCATGAAGGAGATGCTCCTCTGATCCCAGCAGCTCTCCCAAAGCAAGGGGATGTGGAGCACAGCCCCTCGGTGCTGATGGGGCTCGTCCTTGGGCAGGGTCATGCGCAGCCCCTTGGTGTTGCGGCCGGGGCTGGCCCCCCGGTATTGACAGCCTTGTTAATGACGGGGAGTGTGACCGCGGGCAGGAGCAGGCGGTGCGGGGCCATCGACCGCATCGACCGGCAGTGCTCGGCTGCAAGGGCGCGGGGGTCCGCAGAGGGGGCAGGGGCACGTCAATGGGTGGTAATTAATGGGAATGAGGCCACGTGTGCAGGTTCAGGGCGCTTGCTGGCTGCATCCCCCCATCGGGTGCAGCCCAGTGCTGTTATAAACGGTGGCCAGGCGACCCCCGAGCCAGAGCGCCGCGGAGCCCCCCAAGCCAGCCCAGGTAAGATGGTTGTGGGGTTCCCTTGGCCCAGGGTGGGCAGCACTGCCTGCCACTGCATGCTCTACCGTGCCAGTCCATGGCATGGCTTGTCCTGACATGCCATGCCAAGAGACCATGCCTGCACTGTCCTGCTCCGGCCTCATCTCAGCCACAGGATGCCTCCTGCCCTGGCACTGCATCCTGAGTATCCCAGTGCCGGTGCAGTTGCCCAGCAGCCTCCAGGCACTGCAGTGAGGCCAGGTGCTGCCTCCTCAGTGCCCCAGGGATTATGCCTGGATACCACTCCCCCCAGCTCTCAGCTTTCCTTCCCTCTTTCTCTTGCAGGCATCTGAGCTTTGGCTCCTCTCACCTTCATCTGCCCCTGCCTCTGTCTGATATGTTTGATATTAGGTTGTTTTATTAGAAAACCAACTAAATATCAAACATATTCTTACAGCGCCAGGGATGCCCAGCGCCGACTTGGCTGGATGCTACCTGTACCCTGCCCCATGCTGGGGGGTCCCTCTGCACCTCATCCTGCCCCCCTGCCAGCCCTTTGACTGCTGCAATAAAACCTGTCTGCCCATCTTCATGAGGCTTGAGAGGTGGAGCCCAGAGCTCTCCAGGGGACTGGCGGAGGTTTGGGATGGCAGCGGGGTCAGCATTTGCCACCTGTCCCCTCGCTCACGCTGGGGATGATGACAATACAAAGGCCCGTGGCCCTGTGCCCACTGCTGGCTCTTCTGCCCCATCACGGGGGGTTATTTATAGAGTTGCAGCTACTGCTCAGGGCTCTTGGTGGGCATTGTTCCACATGCACCCTGCCTAGGATGCCAGGAGCTGCCACCAGGTCCCTGGGTGCTAACCCTGTTAGCCCACAAAATCTGGGCTTGGGTGGGAGCTGTGAGACTCTTCCATGGGAAATCCCAACCTGGCTTATGGGGCCAGTGGGACCTTGGGGCCAGCATGAGGAAGCTGCGAATCCCCTGACTGCTGATGAAGTGCTGCCTCTTGCCCTGAGTATTCTTCTCTGCACCTGAGGAAGCTGCTCCTCCAGCTGCCAACAGCACCCTCTGCCTCAACACGAAGCACCAGCCTGGCTGAAGCTGGGCTCTGGACTCAGTGGGCTCCTGAGAGGGCTATGCCCCAGGTGCTGGGCTCAGTTCACTCCACTGCTCCCTGCAGAACCAAACGCTCGGGGGCCAGAGGCTGCTGCCAAAGCCCTGCTCCCAAAGAAGTGCCAGGCTGAGCTCACGCTTTTCCATGCCACCCCTGGGCAGGGGTAAATGTCAGCCCAGGGCGACCCTAAGCCCCTAGTGGAGGGCAAATGTGGTGGGGTAAGACTTCGTGCTGGTGCTGCATGGACCCAGCTCAACATCCTGAAGGAGTACTGGATGGGAGTACTTTGTCCCCGTGGCACCAGCCAGGGTGTCCTGTTGCATGGGGGGCAGGGGGGCAGCTGGAACAATACAGGACCCCCTGCTTACAGACCTGCCACTGCTTTTTATAACACACCAGCTGTCCTCATGAGCCCAAATAAGGCTGTGGCCATCCAGACCCCCTGGGGCAGACAATAGGTCCCGAGCACAGACTTTTTGGGAAGGTGGGGAGGCGGCTCAGCCCAAGAAAGGCAAAGCCCTCGTGCTGGGCAGAGCTGATAAATGGGCAGTGGGGTACAGGCTGCATAGCTGCCCTGCCCAACCCTTGCCTGTCCCACATCCTGCCACCCGCTGCCTGTGTCTTGCCAAGGATGGAGGCCATCAAGAAGAAGATGCAGATGCTGAAGCTGGACAAGGAGAATGCCCTGGACCGGGCAGAGCAGGCAGAAGCTGAGCAGAAGCAGGCAGAGGAGCGGAGCAAGCAGGTAGGGCAGGTGGCAGTGGCTCCCCAGTCCAGGGGTATTGAAGGGCAGCTTCTGTCTGTGCTGGGTCATGTTGAGCCAAGATCCAACACTCAACACAGACTCTGGCTGAGGTATGAGGGTGCCACAGCTCAAGGGCAGCCCAAGGGCTTCCCAGGGCTCAGCCCCTACCAGTTGATGCGGTGTGGAAAAAGGACAGACACTGTGGGACAGAGCTGGTCACAAGGATGGGGCAGGAGGGTTGCTGTGAGGCAGAGCTGAGCCTGGGGTGGGGCAGGCAGGGTTCTCTCATAGTGCGGGGATCCAGAGCAGTGTCCACTTGTGGTGACATTGCTGCTCTTCCAGCTGGAGGACGAGCTCGCTGCCATGCAGAAGAAGTTAAAGGGGACAGAGGATGAACTGGACAAATACTCTGAGGCCCTGAAAGATGCCCAGGAGAAGCTGGAGCTGGCAGAGAAGAAGGCGGCGGATGTATGTATGGGGTGCAAGGCAGAAACTGAGGGTTGCCCTCCCCTCATTGCCTTCCTGGTGGGACTGCAGCCCTTCCCTATGCTTTGGGTATATAGGAAGGTCCCTGTCTGGCCCAGTGCATTCCCAGCAAAGCTGCAAAGCTGTGTGGATGTTTGGGAGCAGAGACTGACCCTGGGAAGGACACATTCTGAGGGCAGAGCTGGGCAGCAAGCGGCCCCTTGAGTGTGGGACATGGGGCCCACAGAAAATTGAGTCATGATTGTGAGCAGAGGAGTCAAGCTCCTGAGGAGGAGGAGAAGGAGGAGGAAGACAGGTGGAGGAGCGTAGGCAGTGTGGGGATTGCACAGCCCAGCTATTGTTGGCTGCAGCGGACAAACACACACAAACACTCAGGCTGTTGGCAAGAAACAACTAACAACTTTATTAACAGAAGGCTTATCTTTTTAGTCTTTTCTATCTGTCCACACACATATATATCTCATTGTCTAGGTATTTCTGTCCATGAGCCTTAGACCATCTTCTGATAGGTAGTTCATATCTCTCCTCCTACTGGTAAGTCTCAAAACACATCTTGTTATTCACACTTGTTTTTCTCCTTTCTTCTACTTTCCCATGCCTGGCACAAGGCCACAGATGTTTCTCCTCTGCTTTCCCATGCTTACAGCTGCATTTTCTCAAGGCCAAAGCTGTCCTCAACCCAGTAGTCTTCCACAGTTGGCTGCTGTTTCCAGGAGAACAACAGCACCAACCACGCAGGGTCTCACCCGGTGGCTGCTCTCTGGCTGTCACAAGGTATCTCACCTCACTCATCATTTGCCAGGACCTGGCAGCCAGGGACCATTGCCCTGTGGGGCTGGGATGTTTCAGGGTCCAGTGTGAGGGCGATGCAGCTTTTCCCTCCTGTGGCAGCCAGGAGAAATCCTCCCACTCCTCTCCCTGGATGGGCCCAGCAGGAGCCATCCTCTGCCACTGTGATCATGGGGAGGAGCCTGAGCCCTGCCATGGCACCTGGACAGCACTCACTGGCACATCCTGGATCCACGCTAGGGGCTAGGGTATCTTTGGGAGCTCTGGAGCCCTGGGATGTTTTTCACCCTGCAGCTTTGCTAGCAGCTCCCTGTCCCAGCAATGCAGCACTGTCACCCCTGCACATGCCAAGTGTGGCAATGCAGAGCTCTGGGAGCCCTTTCCCCTTCTCTCGTATTCTTCTTACTTCCCTGTTCCTTTTCGCCATTTTCCCTGCCATCACTATATCCCTACTTCCTTCCTCATGGATCCCTCTCTGTGCACCTGGAGCCCCTTTTCCTGGCTGCTGCGCCCCAGGATGGCCCTTAGGGCTCCCCCAGATTCCCACTGGCTCCAGGAAGTGGAGGGACTGGATGCACAGAGCTGTCTCCCAGGTGCCTTCAGCCCACCGGAGCCCTTTCAGTTCCCACCTCATCCCTGGAAATGTGCCATGCTGCATATGTCAGCCCAGGCAAATGGGCCACCGCAGCATCCACCTGCCCAGCTGCCGAGGATTCCAGGAAGCAGCACAAGGGCATCATCCTGGAACCTTTCCCTTCTACCCACGTGCCTGAAGCTGAACAGGCCTCGTGGGGAGCGAGGGCAGCGACACAGGGCTCGGTGATGTGTTTACTGAGCTTCTGCGGGGCTCCACGAAGCCCTGTGGCACCACGGGACAGGCTCCTGGCTCCGACGGTCTACATCACCGTCTGCTCCGAAAGGTTCTCCCAGAGGCTCAGGCCAGCGCGGGGATGGGATGTGGCACACGGCAGCAGAGCAGGAGCCCCGCAGCCTCAGCCCTGGCCCTGGGCGGGAGGAGGCGCGGGATCCGCCGCAGGCCTGCGGGATCCCGGTGCCGGCAGGGCCCGGGGCTGCCGGGTGCGGAGCAGAGCCCGAGCTCAGCCCCCGTGTCCCGGCAGTGCCCAAATGCGGCCCGTGGGGTGAGGGACGGGCGGCTCCGAGCNCCCCGCCCCGGCCGCTCCCCGTCCCCCCGGTAACGCGCCCGCGGGGCGGGGGAAGTGACGTCAGTTCCGGGCGGGGTTCCGGGCGGGGTTCCGGGCTCGGTGCCGTTGTCCGGCGTTGGCGGGGCCGGGGCGCGGGCACTGACCATGGCCGGGGCCACCCCTGTCGAGGCGGTGAAGCGCAAGATCCAGGTGCTGCAGCAGCAGGCGGACGATGCGGAGGAGCGGGCGGAGCGGCTGCAGCGGGAGGTGGAGGCCGAGCGCCGCAACCGCGAGCAGGTACCGCCGGGGCCGCCCCGCGGGGACACGGCTGAGCCCGGGGGTCGCTCCGAGCCGCGGGACCGCTGGCTGGATCCCGGCCCGGGCCGGGGTGTCCGCTGGGCCCGGGGGTCCCGCCCGACTGGCGGTGGGTCTTTCTAGACCTGCCCGTGGTGCTGAGCGGGGACCGGAGCCGGGGGGCACCGGTGGGTCGTTGTGTCGCGGTTTCGGGGTCCCGGGGCCGACTGCGGCCGGGGGTCCGGGCTGGGGCGACGGGGAGACCCCGAGCCCGGGGCTGCGCCGGTAAGATGGAAGGGAGGAGGCAGCGGGAGCTCCCTCAGGGCGCGGCCGGCGCGGGAGCTCCTGGAGCACTCCCCGTTCCGCATCCTGCCCGCATCCCGGCGGGACCGGCAGCCCCGGGGGGAGGCAGACGGGCTTGGCTGGGAGTGCCTGGAAGGAAGGAAGGACGGAGCAAGCACAGCAGGATCTGAGCTGGCAGCGCCCGTGCTCAGCGCCGGCAAGGCTGGGGAGACGGGGATGGGGTGACACGGGCAGGACCTCGTGGTGGCCGGCTCCCTTGGGCTGGGAACACAGGCAAGGCTGGTGTCGTTGTGGGGGCAGAGATGGGGTGACACGGGGCAGGTCTCCTGTCTCGAATCTGAGCGTAGTTCTCAGTGCATTTGCCTTGACTTCTCTGAGGCTTTGCCCTCCACCCTCACTGCCCGATCCCCATGTCTGACAGTGCTGTGGCGCTGCCGAGGGATGAATCGGGCTCTGCTGCCCAGCCCATGGCAGAAGCTCCGGGGCCTCAGCTGGGCTCTTTCTTCGCAGCCACATCAGGAATTCTCCTTGTAAGAGCAGTGTTGTCATGGGAACACGCGAGCTTCTCCCAGCTCCCTGAACCTCCTTCAGGGGAGCGAAGCAGTGCTTCCAGCATTGCTGTGATAGAAGGCACCCAGGGCTTGCCTAGTCCTGGGGAGTCCTTTTGGATCTCTGGCTTGGGGAAGCAATGGTGAATCCCAAAGGCCAGGATGAGCTCCTTCCTTGGCTTGCAGGGCTCAGGGTGCTCCGTGGTTCAGGGCTACCTTCCTGAAGGAAGCACAGAGTAACAGGAATGTGCCATTTGCAGCAGGGCTGCCTGGAAGAGTCACCCCGTGCTCCGTGGAAGCCTGAAGGTTTCAGCTGTATCCAGGGAGGACCAGCAGAAGGGGAGGTGTAAGGCCCTTCTGCAGCAGGGAAGAGGCACTTCCTCAAAAGCAAGAGTGTTTTTTTTGTGGGTTAAGGGTTGCCTGCAGGAAGTCAGGGCTAAGTGAAGCAGTTCAGAGGGTCAAGAAGCAGAGGCCAGCAGTGCAGGCATGTTCTCATCCCTGGGAGAAGGAAGGAGGATGTTCTCCACCTCAACAGCCTATGTCCCCTTTAGTAGGCAAAAGATGTATGTCAGGCAGTCCTCTTCCTAGTTCTGTTTAAGGTATTGTTGTGTTCAGGCAGGCTGCTTCCCCGTCAGGTGGGGTGGGTGCTGGCTCTGGGCACCCAAAGGGGTGTGGGCTTCCCAGGTGAGGAGTGGGGTGTACCTGCATGGGAGCTCTCCCAGCCTTGGAATGTGCCAACGGGTGCCTCAGTGCCAGGAGAGGGTGAAAGCTTGGACAGTCCCTCCGGGAACTGGATGCAACTGGTGTTGGGCTCCCCTCTAACACTGGTGCCTTTCATTGCTCTGCTCCTCCCTCCTCAGGCACAGTGAGGAGCAGCGTGTCTGCGTAGGCTGCTTTGTTACATGCAGCTGGGATATTTAGTGTCTGTCTGGCATGTGCCTGTGCCCAGGTCTCTGCAGAAGATCATGGCACTGCCTTGGAATGGCCACAGTCCTGCCTGCCTTTGTAATCCTGTTGGGGAGCAGGATTCTCGGCTCCCACAGGGCCCTGGGGGACTCCAGAGGGATGTCAGTGTCCCCAGAGCATCTGAGCTCCCCTGTCTGGGGTTGGCGTGGATGGGGCTGTAAGAAGGGACCTTGTGGCCTATCACAGTGACTGGGGGATGGGATCTGCTGGTCGTTTTTGCGGTCACGTTTCTGGCAAATGCCTGCAGGCTGTCAACAGTTTCACCAGCTCCCAGTGCCGATGGCTGAACTAAGGCAGCTGTTGCTAGGGAACAGCCCCCCTCAACCTGTCTCAGGACTGGAGGAAGCTTTTGCTCCTTCTCTGGATTGTTAGTGACTCACTGGGAGGAAGGAAGCCTTGAGCACTACAGGCTCTCTTCTGGGGCTGTGGGCACTGCAGCAGTGAGTCCCTGGGTCGGGCAGCACTGGTGGACCACCTGGCCTGCCAGCACCTGAAATAACTTGGCACATCCCTGAACTGTTAATCCTTCGTGAGGTGCTGGTGAGAGGCTTTGCCTCAAGCAATGCTTGCTTGTGTCCAGATCATGTGGGTAAACTTACTCTGTGCTAAGTGGCAGCTGTCACCACGCTCTGGCATGGTAGATAAACAGAGCTGTGATAGATGGCCTGGCATGATCCCAGCAGCTGCAGAGGCACCCCTTGGCGCAAGTCATCTCCTAGTGTTTATGGCTTAAACTCTCAGGGCAGCTCAGGCTGGCAGCGAGCCTGTGGGAGGGCTGCTGCGTGGACAAAGCGTGCAGGAAGTGTTGCCAAGCTAAATGTGCTGCAAGCCTCTGGGAGAGTGGCTGCAGGTATGCTTTGGGCTCCTGTGTGCTGCTGGTGACCTGATGGCAGAGCTCAGCTGATCAGCCCAAGCTGCTAAATCTGCACAGGCTGAGTCCCCTCCTCTGCTCCCTCCAGGCTGAGGCAGAAGTGGCATCCCTGAATCGTCGTATCCAGCTGGTAGAGGAGGAGTTGGACCGAGCTCAGGAGCGCCTTGCCACAGCTCTGCAGAAGCTGGAAGAGGCAGAGAAGGCAGCAGATGAAAGTGAAAGGTGAGAAAAGGCTTCTGCTCACACTCCGTCAGACATCTCACATATGTTCCTGACTGAGGGACAAGTGCCATCAACCTTTTGGGCTTCCCAGAGTGGCAGAAGGAGATTCCACATCAAAGCTGGATGTGGGAGTCGGTGCCTGCTTACGCAGGGCAGCTAAAACAATGCTGATGGCCTTGAGTGTCTTGGAACCTGAGGCTGCTGATGGCCTTGAGTGTCTGGGAACCTGAAGCTAAGGAATGAAGAAGTGCTATGTGCTACCATGCGTTCCCACCTCCAAGGGAGGAAAAAAAAGTGTGTTTGGAGACACCATTGCCTTGTGAAGGTAGCTGCTGGTGGGACAGCCACTCTTCCTGCTGCCTTTGCCAGCATCCTACCTGCTGGCAGACATCCCCTGACCTGGCCTCATTCAGAGGGGAGCAGTCCACTTCCAGCTGCCTGATGTGCTTTCTCAGGGCACACGCCATAGCAAGCAGCTCGACTCAGCTGGTGGCCTGCCACAGAGGTGGACTTGGCTCTTCCTGCATACCAGATGGGGAAATGCTTGACTTGGCTTTGCCAGGTCCCTAAGACAGCCAGGCTTGTTCTTCTCAGCAGCATCACACTTCCCTTGGCCCAGGAGCCCAGTGAGCTGATGGAGGAATGTTCCAAGGAACAGTTAATTCCAAGCAATTGAGGTTGCTGTGTTCACATCAGCCCAGCAGTGTCTGCCTTCCTGTGCCACCCTCTGCACTCAGAGTCGTGGCTTTTCAGGAAGCACTGTGGTTCCAGGGGAGTAGTGTTAATGATTTGAAATTCATCACAACTGTGGCTTGTCCAGGATTGTTTTACACTCCTCCTCTCCCTGTGCTTTCTTTTGGACAGAGGCATGAAAGTCATTGAAAACAGAGCTCTTAAGGATGAGGAGAAGATGGAACTGCAGGAGATCCAGCTCAAGGAAGCCAAACACATTGCAGAGGAGGCAGACAGGAAGTATGAGGAGGTGAGACTCTTGAATGCTCTAGTACTGCTGACCTAGGCCAGGAGAGGTGACTCCTCTTCCTGCTGATAGGGCTGTCCTCAGCAAAGCTAGGGGCAGAGCTTGGCTCTCAGCAGAGCTGCATCAGTGCTCTGCTTGGCTAAAAACATCTGGCAACTCCAGCAACTCCCACAGGCATTCATTCCCTTCACTACTGTGCACAGCTTACAAGTGCAAAATCATCCTCTTTCCTCTTGATTCTGATTTTCCCTTCCAGGTTGCTCGGAAACTGGTGATCATAGAAGGAGATCTGGAGCGTACTGAAGAGAGAGCTGAGCTTGCAGAGTCGTGAGTAGTCTGCTCGCATGTAACTGGCATGTCTGCCTCTGCATGGGAAATAACACTGCATTGCTAACCTTGTTACACAAGGCCTGAAGCACAGGGTGGGCTTAGGTCCTCAGAGGAAAGGGCTGGAAGCACTCTTCTTGAAACAGGATTGACTCCACTCAGGATGAGGAGTTTGTGATGTGATTTGCCATGGGCAAAGGTGCACTGCCCCTTTGCATGGAGACATTTCCTAGTCACAGAGGCCAGAGAGCCTTTCTCCCTGCAGTATTCACCAGCACTGCTTTGTGTGTGCAGTCACAAGATCCTTCATGTTGCTACAGAGCACAGTGCTTGTCCTAAAGCAGCAGAGGCCTCCTGGGCCAGGGACTGAAGCAGCACACGGGATGGCCAAGGACAGAGCTGTAGCTTAGGCTTGTCTCTGGCCTCTTCAATTTGCAGTAAGCATTCCAGGTTCCTGCACTGCTGAGCAGCAAGCTGGACTTCCTCTGCTCAGAGCAGAGGCACAAGTCCTCTGGGCTCCTTTCACATGTCTGGATGCTTTAGCTGATCCTTGAGGAGCTGGTCAGGACCTGTCTGTGCTCTGGGCCTTGTCTAACACAGTTGGTGTGTATGCAGCAGCAGCACTGTGCTTCCTGCCCAGATCTACATGTTGTGACCATGACTTTTTTGTGTTTCCCCCCACCTCGTTTTTCGCTCTATGGTGGTGTGGTTTTGGTGCTCCTTTTGACCTTGCCCCCACCTGGCTTGTGCCATTGTGTGACCGTCACTAACAGTCATTGCTGGGAGCTGCAGGAGCAGATCAGCGTGATGGACCAGAACTTGAAGTATCTGTCTGTTGCCAAAGAACAGGTACTAACCTTTCCCTTCTTGAACCATTAAACCAGAACTCTTGTGGTCTCCTCGCTACACTCCTCCCGTCAGCTTAACTGCGGCTTTCTCTCTCCTGGAACATTCTGTCCTCTCTGCCCATATATATCCCTGTCTGAGTGGTGGTGGCTGTCCATTGTCTGTTGGAACAGCTTCCTACTGTACAGCACACTAAACATGTAGCTTCTCCTTGGAGACTCCAGGTCTGGCAGAAACCTGTGTCCACATCTCGCTGCTCAGCTCTGTGCCCAGTGCATGTGCTGGCAGAATGCCTAAAATGTGAGCTAAGAGGCAAAAAGGGAACTTGCTTTCCACACAAGTGCCTCAAAGCAGGGTCCCATCCAGTCTGATCTCAGACAGACTCCTAAAGAACTCCTGGTCTTCCCTGCATATGGATTCACTTCTTTTCTCCTGTCTTTCCCTCCCACTTTTTCTTTTCCATTTTTTCCCCCCTTTCTTTACAAAACCCCACAGTAAATGTTCCGAGCTGGAGGAGGAGCTGAAGAATGTCACCAACAATCTCAAGTCTCTTGAGGCTCAGGCTGAGAAGGTAGGGCTGCCTGTCCCAGGGCCAGTAACATTGTTGTTGTGCTAGGAGGGTGTGTGAACAGCGGAGCACCCACTGGGATGGAAATGATGCAACTGCAATCTTAAGCAAGCCGGGAGAGCTGTTCTTGCTCTCCTGGGAAGGCTAATGGATTTTAGTGTAGGGCTGTGGAGGCTGGGGTGCAGGAAGCCTGGCTGCCCTTCCCTGCCTTGGGGCAGATTTGATCAGCCAGGATGTTTAAGCTGTTAAGATGAGAATTTTTCTGCATCCAGGTTTGTGTTCTATGCATGATATGGGACTTGCCGCCTGACCCAGTCCTGTTGGACATGGGTAGGGATGTGAACAACTCCCAGCTGGAAGTTTCCATGGATGTGTGTGCTGCAGTGAGGAGTTTAAGCCTTCCTCTGTAGCTGTGGGATCTCTGGAGTGGGAGGTGCCTAGGGCGGCTGAGGGCTGCTGATTGCTGACTTCTTTTCCACAGTACTCTCAAAAAGAGGATAAATATGAAGAAGAGATCAAGATCCTGACTGATAAACTCAAAGAGGTGAGTGGCTGTGTCAGGATGGCACAGCTGGGTGAGCTGGTCTCAGCGTGACTGAGGAGGGACATGGAGGATGGGAGACTCCATGTCGTCAGGCTGATGCCCTTTGCTGTAGAGCTGTTGCACTAACTGGCTTCTTTCCATCTGGCAGGCAGAGACCCGTGCTGAATTTGCTGAACGCTCTGTAGCCAAGCTGGAGAAGACTATTGATGATTTGGAAGGTACATTCTGGGGATAGGAAATGAAGGAATATGTGGTGAGGAGCTAAGGAAGGCTGTCTCCCAGGTAGCTGGAGAGTGGAGAGGCTGCTGTGCTCCTCAGTAGTTGGATT
Source organism: Campylorhamphus procurvoides (assembly GCA_013396655.1). Lineage (NCBI taxonomy): Eukaryota > Metazoa > Chordata > Aves > Passeriformes > Dendrocolaptidae > Campylorhamphus > Campylorhamphus procurvoides. The sequence continues at coordinate 140,575 of WBMV01008887.1, read as the reverse complement.
ATAGCCTGACTTGGCCTCCATGGTGAGGCTTGGCAAGAGTTATGCCCCGTGTAGCTGCTCTGAAAACAGTTTCAAACTGTACTGCAGTAGATCTCAAGCTCTTGATCCAGACACTTTGCCTTACATAACTGATAGCTCCTGTGTGTTGGTGGTGATGTCCTCAGGAATGTAACTAGATTCCTATGCTCCAGTTTAATCCAATTTAAGGAGTGGCATAGGAAAGAAACACCCAAACTTGCAGGAATTAGTCACAATAACATCCTTGCATGTAGAATGTCATGCACATGCTGACTGCTGTTGACAGTGTCCTGCCAGACAACCACAGGAGTCAGTGAGTCTTGAAACAGCCCCCATGAAGACTCAGACTCACCAGTACTGATGCTGGATCAACGTTCAATCACCAGCAGCCCCATCCACGAAATTTGGGGGTCAGCTTGTACCAAGGATGGGTTCCTTTCCTCCTCCTGTTGCTTCACACAATCCTTCAGGAGCACTCCTGCACTCCTGAGGCCAACCATTGCAGAACCTTACCCTGAGCCATGGAATAAGAAGGTTTCAGCTGCCTTCCTTAAATCTGGGGCTGTGGCCAGATTCTCCTGTGGATTGCTGTGGCAGGAGTGGTGGTGCTGGTAAACCAAAACCCTTACAAGGCCTTCTGCCTTGACCGCAAATGTGCCTTTGTGGTCTTGTAGTGCCAGGTCTTGGAGATACAAAGCCCCATCCTACTGTCTGGAGGTTTATTATCTAGAAATAGCAATGGTGTCAGCTGAGCTGTTCCAGAACCGCAGCCGAGCAGCAATCTGAGCTACCTCATGATCCAGGACAAGCTTTTATGGGGAACTGCAAAAATTCCTCCACATCCCTGTATACTTCCCAGAAAACCTGTTGATTGAGAGTTGGCTCTGGTCTCCAGCCTTGCTGCTGAAGTGATCTAGTTTATGACAACTCCCCAGGATCTTCGAGGCTGTTACACGCATGACCCGCTGTACTGTAGCCCAGGCAGCCCGAGCTGGAGCAGCCTGTGCCAGCTCTGCAGGGCTCAGGAGTGCATCAGCACAATTCCAGGCCCGCCCCTCCCTGGAGGTGATGAGCTGCCTGTCTGCTCCTTATCTGATGGAGAACACCGGTGTGGCCAGTCTGTTCCACTTGCCCTGCCTCATTTCATCCTGCAGGATGGGAATTCCTTCTGATGCTCAGATCTATTACATGACTGACTTCTCCCAAGCCAGTCTTTGCATTGAGACACAAAGTGAGAACAAAGCACCCCAGTTGATCAGTACCCTCCGTAGGTGTAGCAAGCTTGTCCCTAAGCAGATGGAGTTGCTCTTCCCTGCTGCTCCTCCTGCTACTGGTTCCTGCTGACTGAGCTGGGCAGCTTGTTATTACAAGCTAATGTGCTTTGAGTGCTTGACTCTGCTCCCCTCGAAGCTGAATTGTAATCCTGGAAGGCACTTGCTGGTCAGACCATCCTCAGGCTGCTGGAACCCTCCCATTCATTGTTGGGGATGAGCACAGAGTCATGATAGCCCCACATTTAACTTCATTGTTCTTCTGTTCTTCAGTCCCATCCTGCTTATTCTGCCCCAGAGTGTTGGAAGAACTCCTGCCTTCCCTCATTGTTTCCCTTTTGTTCTCCCCCTAAACCTCTTCTAGATGAGCTCTATGCCCAGAAACTGAAGTACAAAGCAATTAGTGAGGAACTGGACCACGCCCTGAATGACATGACTTCCATGTAAATATGAGCTGGCTGGTGTTGCCTCTCGCTTCAGCAGGCTGGGCCGCCAGTGCTTGCTTCGTTTGCTGTGGTTTCCATAGTTGGAGAATTGACGGTGCTGTGCCGTCCAGGTTACTTCTACAGATCTGCCCGCAGCGCCCCAGCATGCCATCCTTTAACGCCAGGTCCTCGTGATCTGCATGTGTAACCAAGTGCTGTGCTGGCCTGAAAGGGTTCTGACTTGAACTCCTGGAGTGCAATTCCCAGTCCTACTGGGATAGGCTTCCTAAGGTAATGTGGCTTTGTTGTCTGCTGGAGCCACTGGGCCATAGTCTCAGGATTTCTCCTCGAAGACGCTGTGAATAGTGCTCAAGTGGATTCCTTAGGAATTGCCACAACGGGCTTGAGATGGGCTGGATCATGAACTGATCTGTGGAAGTAGCTGAACTCGTGTGTTTCTGCAACTTTGCTCCTCAGCTTTGTGTTCAGACCTGCAGTGGGTGCTCTAACAGCTGCGCCGCGTGGTCCTTGCACTAACCCATGAGAGGCCGAGTCCTCACCCCTCAGAAAAGAGTCTTAACTTGAGTGTCCTAAAGCTCCCTCAGCAGAGTTTGCTGTGCACAAACACTGAAGCTTTTCTTAAAATTAGTGTCTCCTTCTGTCTCACACAGATAAGTCTTGCGATTTCAAACTCCAGTTTGGATTTGTCTCTCTGCTTGGTGGCTCGATCTGCATCTGCACTCTGCATTCACGCTCTCGTCATCTCACTTTGAATTCCAGTACCTTTTTCCAGTTACTGTGCACAGGGCATCCCTGGGAAAGGGTGCTGTAAAGACACTGAAGCTCTTGCTCCCAAACAAAGCTCCCTCTGTGTGACCTGATGCGCCAGACACGGCCTGCTCTGACGGGCTGCCCTTTCTGTGTTGGGGGAGCTGGGAGGATATCGTTCTCATCTGCATATCTTGTGTGGAGCCATAAAGCTCCTTTTGTATTTCTCTTGTCTCTTGCTTGAGCATGATGTCACCTTTTTTAAGGAAAACAGTTCTTGTATAAATGGAACGGAATGGCTGGTGCTTTTGAGAAGTGGGTTTCTAGTGACCACTCGCTGCTTTAGAGTAACTGTTTCAGCATTGCCTTCAAACTAGTGTCACCCTCAGTGGAACACAGACCTCACTGGCATGCTGGAGTTTCCCTTGGGGTGTGCTGCTGGTTCCCAGATGTGATGGCAGCTCTGCAGACAGGGTTTGTGGGGTCAGATGGGAGGCTGGGGATTGCAGCTGAAGGCCCTGGAGCTGTGCCTGGCTGAAGACACTCCTCATTTGTGCCTGCTCTGGAGTGTTCACCAGCACTGGTTGCCAAGCACTGGCTGCCGAGCACTGGCTTGCAGTGGGAGGTCACACGCCTGGTAATCGCTAGGTCAGGGTGTGGAAACCAATAAACATTGTGTGAGCTCTGGTTGGTCTCCCATGGGGCAGGTCTGGTTGGGTGGAGGTGCTGCCTGTGCCACAAGGAGGGATGTGTGGCCCCTTGCTTGAGGAATGAGAAGGCACCGTGGCAGGGCTGTAAGCATCTGAGCCAGGGAATCCATGTTTTGCAGAGCCCTCCCCTCACCATGCAGGGACTGAGGGCAGCAGGATCATTCTGGGAGCGTGGCATGGAGCTTTCCACTGAGCACTGCCACTGGCAGTGGGCTGTGAGCACCGGGCGCGCGTCACTGCTGCGCTGCTGCTACTTGGTCTGGTATGATAAACACCGGTCAGCCTGTCATAACAGTGTGTGCTGCCTCGTGGTGGCTGCTCAAATACTTTTTCCTTTCTGGATCGGTTCATCTGCCACAGTGCCCGAAGAGCCCTTCGTGAGCAGAGTTCTGATGACATGGGACACCTCCCGTGGCTTCCTCAGGTTTGTGCCCTCTGTTCTCTACAGCACTAGCAGGATAGTCCAGGCATGCTCACCTGTCCCAGCCTCTTCTCACTCTCGTGCTGGGTCTGCGTGGGGAAGGAGGGAGCATTCCTCTAAGGAATTTCAAAGTGTGGTCTGACTCCTGGGGTGTGGGGCAGTAACTGTGCACTGTAAGCACAAAGCAAGAACCCAGAACTCCTCAGTAACCCAACTGTAGCTGGAGTTGGAGGTCTGTATCCTGTGAGAGGGGCAGGGCTTCTGTCAGTGCAGGGGCTTCCATTGTCAACTGCTGAGACAAGGACCTCATCCATGTCAGTGTCTGCAGAGAGGGTATCAGATTATGGTTGAGGTTTTGCTCAGTGGTGTCCAGAAACAGGACAAGAGGCAGTGGGCAGGAGCTGATGCCCAGGAAGTTCCACCTGAACATGAGGAAGAACTTCTGTCTTGTGTGGGTGACTGAGCACTGGTACAGGCTGTGCAGAGAGGGTGTGGAGTCTCCCTCACTGGAGATACTCCGGAACCGTCTGGATGCAATCCCATGCCATGGATGACTCTGCTTGAGTAGGGAGGTTGGACCAGATAACCCACTGTGGTCCCTTCCAATCTCATGCCTTCTGTTACTCTTACTGGGTGGAAGGAGGCAGCCTGCCCTTGGGAAGCATCTCTCTTCTCATGAGGAGGTCCTGTTGTGTCCTGACTCATGGCTCAGCTCTCCACAGTGGTGTTCCAAGCGATGTTATCAAAGGTTGCTGGGGTGTGACAAGCCCTCTCCCTGCTCATCTGGATGAAATCCACAATGGGTGGCAGATGGATGGGTGGGTGGGTGATGCATCGTCTTCCCTGGGAGGTTTTGGAGGCATCTGGTCTGACTGGATTGCTGGGCTTGTGCAGGCTGGCTACTGTGAGCTGGGCTGTGACTTGGGAGTGCTGCAAATGCAGGTTAGCTGACCAAGGGGACCAAGTCCTGGGGCTCCCTGAGTGGCAGGAATGGCTAGTGAGGCTGCCCTGGGGCTGGGCGTAACACTGTGGGTTGTAGCCACAGACTTGGGAACACATTCCATGCAGAGCTGTCCCTGAGGTCTGGGAAGGGTCATGTGAAACACTCCAGTTTGCTCCCTTGTGTGGGTGTGTCAGGTCCTTATCCACAAGCAGGAGTGTTTGCTTGAAAGCTGTGAGCTGTTACACCAACTGACAGTTGCTGGTCCTTCTTAGCACAGTTCACTCCGATCTTCTGTCACTCTGGAGACCCAGGCCCAGATCACCTGGAGCTGGGGACTGGCATTAGGGTGCCCAGCCAACCTGCTCAGAGCCAGTGTAGAGCCAGAGGCCCTAGTAGCTGTTGTGCAAGTCATGGGCCAGGATGGTGTGTACCCACAAGTACCCTCAAATTCCAGATTGTGGTGGGACAGAAATCACTGGCTTCTCTGGCTGTAACTTGGTGGCTTTAAAGAAGGGACAATCAATCAGCATTACTACCCTCTCCTGCAGAATGAGGTGTAGCTGGAGCAGGTCCTGAGGGCTGAGAGAAATTGAGGGTGAAGCTGAAGATGAGCTTCCCAGCGTGTGTGGGGGTGTCACACTGGAGGGACTGGACTGAAACGCTGGGGAAGGCGATGTACTTTGACTGCTCCATCTGAACCACTTGACTGTCTGAAATCCTATCCAGCTAGGTCTTGTTCAAGTTCAAGAGCAAAATATTCCGAGCTTGAGGGCAATGAGGAGTGATGTAGCTCCCCTTCAGAGGGTGCCCAAGATTCCCAGGACCTTGCAGTACAAGGATTTGAGGAGAAGCCCAAGGCCCAAACCCAAGGCTATGCTCTAGGCTCACTCCTTGGGCAGAGGCAGCACATTGTGTGTTGCTGCAGTTGGTGCTGGTCAGTTTTGCTGGGCTGGAAGCTGTCCTGTAAGGATTTTTCACTGCCTAGAATTCCCTTAAATGCAGGAGTTGGAGCTGTCAGGTTGAGAAGACCCTGCCCATACAGATGGGCAGAGAGAGATGCTGAATGGGTTCTCTGTGGTTGGCAGTTGTGGCAGGTCATTGGCCACCCAGCCCTGAGAGGTGACATGTCCTGGGAGGAGACCAAACTGGTTCTCCCTTTCCTGATGAGCTGCTGATGAGCACATGTGCTGGGCATGAGCCTCGAGAATGTGTGTGGCTGCTGGACCTCTGTGGGCTGTAAGGACAGGCACTGGATAGCCCATGGCTCTGCAGAGACAGTGACAGCTTATGTCCTGCTTAAGTAGTTCTTCTGGGGCAGATGTAGAAGAGGAGTCTGTATTCCAGAACTTTCCTGTACCAGAAGCAGTTGCTGCCTTCAGTTTGTGTCTGGTCATTTGCATGGTACCAGGTGTGTTCTCAGAGGAAGGTCCTCCAGGGATGAGATGCTGTCCTTCTTGGTTCTCCTGGTCTCCCCGTCCCACTGTTCAAACCCTGTCAATCCAACTGCAGTGTGGTGTGGCTCCCTCTGGAAGCTACTTCTGGTTCAGCTTTGGCAGGACATGTTTCTGCAATGTGCTTCACAGGCTCAAAGCACATCCCTGGTCTCAGTCCTTGCTGGGGTCCAGCCCAGCCCAGCCTGCAGACTCCTCTTCTGGTGTCTCCTCTTCCTTTCTTTGCCTTGACACATCCTAGGCAGCACTTCCGCTTCTGCCCACATTTGGTTTCCTCTGTGACCTTCCTGAGCTGAAGCACAAGTTAGAGAAAAACAAACTTTTGTTCTTTCTGGCTTCACCTCGGAATAGGCTATGCCATCCTTGGAGGCACGTGTTATGGAGACAGCTTGTTTGATATGCTCATCTTGGTGTTCTACTAACCTTCACTTTTCTCTTTTTTTCTCTTCTTGTTTCCCTCATCCTGTCACTGCTGCAGAGCGCCTGTACAGCCAGCTTGAGAAAAATCGCCTGCTCTCTAATGAGCTGAAGTTAACGCTGCATGATCTGTGTGACTGAGAAGGGGCTCACTAATCCCATTAAACAACCTTATTGCGACCACCAGTGCTGTGGACCACAGTGAAATCTGATCGTTAAGACTGGCAGACATGCTAACTTTATGCAATTGCTGCTTTTTAATGGGGCACTTGAATTCATCCTATAGTTTATTTAAGCATTTCTTTAACATATAAAGGAAACTTCTGTTCTTGGTGAAGTAAGCCCCAGACTTGGCTATTTTTGGAGCAGTCTTGTTTGCTTGTCCAGGGGGTCTTGTCTGGCTCCTTCATGGAACCAGAATATCTGCACCCCCCAAATGAGGGGTGGGGTGAAGTTAGGCTTATGTCTGCTTGAAGTTGCCTGTCAAGTGCTACAACTTAATTTACTATTAGCTAAACGACTGTAGGATTTCTTGGTGCATGGAATGATGGCTTCTGCCAATAAATGACTGACCGTGTAGTCTGTGAGATACTGCACACCTGTAGTATGTGCCTGTCTAGGGGAGTCTTAACTGAGAAGGTTGGGGGGCAGCAGTCGTTTTCTGGGCCTGACTCCAAATGCAGCTGCAGAGCCCTGGAATGGATTGGGAAGGCTCGTGGACATCTTGGCAGCAAGTCCCAAAAGGCACAGCCTGAAGCTCTGTCCTGGGTGCCTGCAGAGTGTATTTAAATGCTGCCATTGCTCATGGTTGAGGAAGACTGTTCTCTGTGCACAGTTTCTGACCCTGGGGAGGTTGGGAGTGGCTTTGGGAATCTGCCTGTACCTAAAGGACATTTTTCAACAGCCTGTCTGTCCAGTGTCCCAGCGTGTGGATGTCTCCAGTGATATGGGTGGGCTCACCTTTGGAGTAAAGCCTACCTAGAGCACTAGCTGCTGATCTGCTCTCCTCCTGGCTTAAGGAACATGTGAGAATTGACTGTGCCGCTGCCTGTAGTCTCAGGCAGGGTGCAGCTTCCTCGCTCTTTGCTCTCTGCCTGTCACTGCCCTGCTGCCACTCAGGCCAGCAGTCTGCTCCTGCTGCTGGGCTTGGCATCCCTGCCCTGTGCTGAGGGGAAGGGGGCACAACCAGCTTTAGTTCCAGGGGGTGATTTCCAAGTGTGTGTTGCTCTTGGGTGCCATGCTGGGCCATGTGGGTCAGCTGTGCAGGTGTGGAAGCCCTGGGAAAAGCTGGCTACAGTCAGAGGCACCTGCATGTGAAACACTGCCTAGAGCTCTGGCTAAAGGTCCACCATGACTGTGCTGACTGGGAGCACCAGCAGTGTGAGTGGCAAGGGCAGGACACAAGCCAGGCAACCTCAGAGCTTCCAACTGCACCCAGCAGATACCCTGGCCTGAGAATCGCTGCGGCAGCGTGTGGGGAAGGGGCTGGCACTAGCTTTCTTTGGTGAAGGACTTTTAGTTGTCTGATGCTGCTTTGTAACTCTCAACTCTTGCTTCCTGCCAGATAAACTGAAATCCACCAAAGAGGAGCATCTCTGCAAGCAAAGAATGCTGGACCAGACCCTGCTAGACCTGTATGAGATGTAATAGATCCCTGTCACTGCCTCCGCCACACGATGCTAGGTGCTGGCCCAGCTGCTGCTGCCCTCTAACCCTGGGGACCAGAGTTTACTTTCTGTTGCCAACCTGACCAAACACAAATCTCCTTTGCCCCAGGGTTAAAGGCCACCAGGTTGGGCAGAGCTTCAAACAGCATCATTAAGGGAGATAAACAATGCAATAATGTTTGGGAAGCATGTTTGAGATGTACACATTTTGTAACTACCTTTTTTGTAGCAACCATTGTAAACATTCCAAATATTGTGTGAGGCCGGTGAGCTACACTTCAAAGCTCTTGGTTTTAAAATTTGGTATTAACTTTCTGTTAATTGGCTCTGGGCCACCCTGCTTTGGCAGGGCAGGAAAAGGGTGTGATGGTTCTGCCTGTGAGTCAGAATAGCCAGGCAAGGGATGGAAGCCTGTTGGGAAAACTTTCTTTCCAAGAGCTGTTTGCCAAAAGTGCAGTTCAGTTTTTCAACTTTAAGGTAACTTTGTTGAGGGGGAGTGAAAGGTACTTCTTAAGCCAAGCCAGTCATCTGAGCAATTGAACCTTCACAAGGATTGTGTCCTATCCCTCCACCATTGGTCACTTCCTTTCCTGGTGGGCTTAGAGCAGCCATGGCCCCTCTAACCCATTGCTACCTTGGGGCTGACTTTGCCTTCACTAAGTGCTGATCCACCAAGCTTCACCGCTCATCACTGGGTTACACTTAACAGCTTAAGTACAACAGCTTGTGTTCCTGGAGAAGTGTTTTTGCCTACCTGGAGAGAGGGAGCCAAGCCTTCCCTCCTAGCCAGGACTGCACTTACAGTCTTAACTGGGTACAAGCCATTTTTCTGTGCATTGCTGACGTGTCGTGGTTGTGAGGTGTGAGTGTGGCAATGTCACACTCTCGGCGTGTAGCTTGTGGTTTGAGCATGCTGCTTGGTTGTAGCAGTTTTAAGGGCCAATCTGGAGACAAAAGCCCTATCCAGTGTTTTGATACTAAATTGAAAAATTGTGTTACTGTCTTTTGAAATAAAAATTGATCCCTCTACACTGCTGCTGACTGCAGAGCTTTACTGTGTGTGAGCTGCTCCATCTGGGCTTGTGGGGGATGAGGGTGGGGATGAAGATTGGGCTATGTACCCATCTCTTGGAGATGAGACCAGGCATAGGGGAAATCTGGGCTCACCAGCATCTTCCCAGGGCTGCAGTGCAAAAGTGGGACTGTGGGGATGAGTCCCTTGGTCAGTTTGGAGATGACAGCAGGTTGGATGGGAATGTTGATCTGCTGGAGGGCAGGAAGGCTCTGCAGAGGGATCTGGACAGGCTGGATCGATGGGCTGAGGCCAAGGGTGTGAGATTCAACAAGGCCAGGTCCTGTCCTTGAGTCACCACAACCCCCTGCAGAGCTCCAAAGCTTGGGGAAAAGCGGCTGAAAGGCTGGAAAAGGATCTGGAGGTGTGGGTGACAACAGCTGAACATGAGCACTGGAAGGTAAGGAAAGTTTGGAGGGATCAAGGGGCACTACTGCATGGGGGGCACAGGGTTGTGCACTCAGAGCAGGGGGGCTGTTTCCTGAGCTCTTGCTGTTGGTTGGTGCCCACACCAAAACCTGGAGTAGAGGGACCATCAGTTGAAGCCTGTGCACTCTGGGACCTGTTGGGTGAGCTGCTGTAAGTATGCTCTCCTCAGCACTGGGGAGGATGCTCCAAAGCAGATTATTGCAGGATTAAACACTAGAAAAGGGATTGTTTTAGTGACAACATAAATCCACCTTTATTTATGCACTCTCCCAACTCTTAATGTCATTTAAAGATAAACCTCTGAATGGAAAAAAAAAACCTTCCCTTCCCAAACCTTCCTCTTCTCCCTCCCTTGTAGCTGTTGAGAAGGGTGTTGTTTGTTCCCCTTACCTGTGGTGGCTGCTTTGTTGGGAGGCTGAAGAACACTGTAGGCAGAAAAGTGCAAATTCATCATCCATCAATATTGTATGCAGAAATATAAATTTTCAGAAATAACATTTTAATGTCTCTCTGAGAACTGACAGGTTGTAAGTGTCAGGTTACATTACAGGTTGTGACAGTGCATCATCCAGGCTCTGCAGGGTAAGAAGCCGCTGACTTGTTCTTTGTTATTTTCACTAGTGCTAAATTTTCATCCGTTTTGAAGTCAGTCTGAGCTTGTAGATGCTGAATTAAGGATTACTTGTTCTCTTGTTGACAGGCCATTTACTCTATTGTGATGTCATTGTTGATATGATAGCACTCAAATTATCTTCCAAATTTGAGAACTTTCTGGACAATTTTCCCCTGGAGTTGTCTGTGAGAGCTCTGGACATCAAAGGATTTACCTGTAATGTCAGCTTTCCAGCTGTTAATTCAACAATTTTAACTCTTCCTGTTGGGAAAGAAATATTTCTTGTCTTCATCTTTAATGGAAAAGGAGGTTTGGGTTTACTATGTCAGCAATCAAGAGTCCATGACATTTAGTCTCTGTGTGAGTTCTCCTTCCTGCAGATGATTATCAGATTCCTTTAATTTGTAAAATGAGCTTTTTGCAGAATTAGAGCTTGTCCTTTAATGTCATGTCACCTTTGTGGGTATCACCTTCATCCAGCAGCCCAGCAAGCACAAGAACTTCTCTTCTACAGAATTCCAGCTGGATCTGATCCCCCCATGTGTGCGTGTCCTCCTTCCCAGGCATCACCAACCTGAGTTGTAGTAAAAGAGACTGTAAAGGCAAACAGGATGTTTTGGAGTCCAATTGTGAGTTTCTCTGAATGCTGCAACTTCCCAGAGTAGTTACTTGGGCGCTCTGAGGACATCCCTATTCTTTTTCAATAAAATAAAAATCATGAGAGAATTCCTCTACAAGAACAGGGATCTTCATGGGTGAGCCCCATCTGCCCTTCTCAATTGCACTGTGTTGTAGAAACTGGAATTTTAGATACTAAGTTAAAAGCTTGATTGTGAAACCCTCATGTTCCCTTTTTTTCCCCAGGAATATACTTTTCCTTTGTAACTGCATCCATCCTGTTGTCAGTGGGCAGCTCAATCTTAAGGCGGAAGCAGGCTATGTCTTTTCAAGTGCAGTGATTTGAAAACTGAAGTTGACTTTCCTCCACTAATTAACTCCACTGCAGACTAACAACAGGAAATGAGCCCCAGAGCTTGGAAAGCATGTGTCAGAATTGCCTTCATGCCACTTCTCTGCTCCTTGCTTTGTTTTGTCCTGGAGTGTTTGGATTCAGGGTACTGGATACTTGGGGGAATGAAGAATGAGAACACTTCTGCTTCAGTCCTTGATCCCTGCTCAGAGGAGTTCCAGAGTGACCATCATTGGTGCTGCCCTGTGCCTGTCCTCTGCTTCCCACTGAAATCTGGTTTATGGCAGTGGAAATATGTCTTTGTTACAGAAATCAGCATCACTGGCACTCTCATTGCTCTGGAACAGAGACTAATGCAAACTTCAGGTTTCCAAGCCAATTTAGGAGCGCTTCTCTTATTAATCCGCAGATTAGTAACTTCCAATAATAGAGTTGCATTTCTTAATGCAAACCATGTTACCAAGTTGATAGTTTTTGGGAGCCAACGTCGTGTTTTATTTCAGGGTTCACCATCTGCCCAGGAGACAGGAGGATGGTGGAAGTGAAGCAAGAGTATGTGATGGCTGTGGAAGTTTATGACACCAAAGTGTATTTATCTGATGTGAATGTGTGTTTACTTAACAAGGAGCTGCTTCCAAAGGGAGTGCCATAGGGAACTGTGCTAGAGATTTCAGCACTAATAAGGAAATGAGAGAGTGAGAAGGGAATTAACCCTTATTGTGTCACCTCAGTCTCTCCTTCACGCACAATTCTATTCCCATATAATCCCAAAAAATCTTCTATGTGACAAACCAGTACAGAAATGCAAAATTCTATGTTTTTGGAAAGTGCATCAGGTTTATCTTGGAAGGGAACTCACTTTTCACTGATTTCTGTCAATTCACAGGACCTGAGACTAACTCACCATTACAAGACACAACTGGTTTCTATTCTGAAGGTAAGTGACAAAGGTGTAGTAAATTTCTTCCTATTTTTTCTCTATTTTAGTCCAGTAGGTCATGTAACAATATTCCTGTTCATATCTATGTGAAAGCAACTGCCCTGTGCTTGACGTTATGCCATATTTAATACAAATCGTACGCTCACAGACTGCTTTGGGTTGGGACAGACCTTAAAGATCATCACATTTCACTCCCCTGCCATGGGCAGGGACACCTTCCGCTATCCCAGGTTGCTCCAAGTGCCGTCCAGCCTGGCCTTGGACACTTCCAGGAATGGGGAAGCCACAACTTCTCTGCCCAACCTGTGCCAGGGCCTCCCCACCCTCACAACAAAAATTTGTTCCCAGTATCCAACCTACCTCTTCCCTCTGTCAGTGGGAAGCCATTCCCCCTTGTCCTGTCACTCCAGCCGTCCTCCAAAATCCGCCTCCCAGCTCTCTTGGAGCCCCTTTAGACACTGGAAGGGGCTCCAGGGTCTCCTTGGAGCCTTCTCTTCTCCAGGCTGAACACCTGTAGCTCTCCCAGCCTGTCTCCAGGGCAGAAAGGGGGTGAGCCTGGCATCTTGCTGGCTTTCCAGACTCCCAGTGCACATTCTCTATAAGGTCTCCCTAGACAATCCCTTTTGCAGTTCCTGCAGCTGGGAGCAGTCCAAGAGCTCTTGGAAATACAAGAAACCAAACACTTGGATAAAAGTCCACACTGCACTGGGGGGTGCAAGCGAGGGTCTCAGCTGTACTGGGGGATGGAGGCAGGGGTCTCCACTGTTCTGGCAGATGAAGAGGGGATCCATGCTGCACTGGGGGAGATAGGATGGGGTCCCTGATATGCTGGGAGGTGGAGACAGGAGTCTGCACTGTCCTGGAGCATAGAAGCAGCAGTCTGTGCTGTATGGGGCAATGGAGACAAGGGGTCTCCACTGAACCAAGGATGAAGGTGACTCTTCGCTGCATGGGACAACACAGGTGGCAGTCTCCTCTGTCCTGGGGGCTGGAGGTGGGGCCCTCCAGTGCCTCGGACAACTGAGGTGAGGATCTTGGCTGTCCTAGGCTACCCAGAAGGTGAGCTACACTGTCCTGGCGGATCAAGCCAGGGGTCACTGCTGCATTTCTACGGACTTGGGGGTCTCCAGTATAGAGGGTGGTGAAGGAGGGAGGGGTCTCTGGAGCATGGGGAATTGAAGGTGACTTCTCTGCTGCCCTGGGGCATGAAATGGGCATCTCTGCTGTTGTGAGGATGAAGATGGGGCTCTGTGTACCATGGGAGAATTGCTGTGGGGGTCTGCACTGTCCTGAGGGATGGATGTGGGAGTCTCCCTTGTCCTGGCAGCTCAACATGGGGAGTTCTGCAGTCTTTTACCATTGAGGCAGGGAATGTCCACCCCACCACTCCTGCTCCAATACCTCTTGGCTCTGCCTGGCCCTAAGAGCATCCTGCCCAAAAAAGGGACAGAGGAGGTTTCAAGGGTCCCTTCCCTCTGGGGCAGCTATGGAAGCACCCAGCTGTGACTTTGACTTTCTGTCAGCACCGCTCCAGGACATCCCCTGGCCCCAAGGGCTGGTCTTGCAGATGCCCTGCATCCAGAGGTGCTGCCCCTTTGCAGGAATTGGGACAGGAACTGTGGAAAGTAAGCACCTCACCTGTCACTGGGGCACTAACTCTCTCTGCCTGGCAGCCCTGGGTCTGATCCTTCATGGCCCTGAGCCCTGCTAACTCCTTGTCTCTCTCCAGGTGCATTGGCTCCTGCTCTGCCTCCATCCTGGGCTTGTACTCCTGCATGGCACAGAGCCCCATGCCAACTCCTGCAGCACCTGCCCAGCCCACCTGCAGCCCCCCCCCCACTCCTCCTCCCACCTTCTGCCACTGGGACTCCAGCGCCCACTCCTTCTCCAGCCTCTCCTGCTGTTGTCTCTTGCCCCTCTGCTTCTCCTCATCCAATCCTTTCATCTCTGCCTGTATTTGCCTTTGCTCTTCTGTTTCTTCTCCAAGGCCTGGAGCAGGATGGAGGGTTGGAGTGTCACAGGGCCAGTGCTCCCTCCTCCTCCTCACTCAGGGGAGGGAGGTTTGAGTGGCCTTCCAAGGATGCCTGGGGGATGGATGGGTGGGTCTCTAGTGTTGTGAAGTTGGAGATGGAGCTCTACTTGGTATGGGGTAATTGCTGCAAGGATCTACACTATGGTGAGGGAGGGAGGTGGGGGTCTCTGCTGGCCTGGGTGCTCCCTGCTGGGGTTTCTGCTTTCCAGGGTGTTGAAGGCAGCTGGAGGTCTCTGCTTTACTGACGGATGTCTCTGCTGCACTGGAGGCAGGCAGCAGTCACGTTCACTGTCCTGGCAGATGAAGGCAGGGTTCCATGCTGCCCACTTGGGCTCAGGTCACTGATTGGAGATGGGAGCCTCTGCTGCACTGGGGGACAGAGGCAGGAGTTTCTGCTGCATGGGGGAATGGAGACAAGGGGTGTCTGCTACATTTGTGGGTCTCCAGGTTACAGACCGGTGATGGTGGGGTCTCCAGAGGGTGGGATGGTGAATACTAAGTTCTTCACTCCTTTGCATCATGGAGAAGGGGACCTGTGCTATCCTGGATGGAAAATGCAGGTAGAGCTACTAGCCCAACGTGCTCACCTTGTCTCGGGACAGGCAGACCCCAGGTCCCCAATGATTTCAAAGATGTAGCCCATCCCCTTTATGTCTGCAGGGTGAGTGTAGACAGAGGAGCCCCTGCTCCCCCTGGTGATGATCTCCCCACTCTGATAGTGCCAGATTAAGTCCGACAGTAAGAAGAGGCTGTGGTCAGCCAGAGCATTGGCTGCACCCCTTACTGGCACCACTCCTGCTCTGACAGCCACAGCATGGCTGGCGTGAGAAGCCAACAGAGAGGAAAGTGAAGGACAGCAGCAGGCAGAATGAGGACATGGCCAAATCCAAGGCAGGTGCCTTCCTCCAGCAGGTGCAAGGCCACCTCCTCTCTCAGCTGCTCCCTTTTCTTGGCACCCAGCAGTGTATGGTGGTGCTCCTGCTGTGAGGAGGAGCCATGGAGCAGGGCAGGATCTGGCCCCACCCCTGGCCACGGGGGCAGGTACCCACAGGGTGCCCAGGCACCACCTGCTAAATAATGCCGGGGCTGAATTCCTGGCCGAGGCTGTGGACAGAGCTGTTCACCTGGTTGTGCACCTGCCTGAAGTTGCTGTCCACAGGCATCTTCTCACACCAGTACTGCATGACTGCGGGGATGAAAGCGGGATGATGGTGGCAGAGCCGAGATCCATGGGCATCATGTCAGCACAGGCTGTGGCTGCTGCCCCAGGGCCTGCAGGGGTGCACAAATGGATCTGCCCCTCTCCACGGGAAAACAGGAACAGGGCATGGTTCTCACCCATGTTTTTCAGATCACCCACTCCTGACCATGCAGCTGAGGAACCCAAACTGCATGGGTTGCAGATGAGATGGCTAATGAAAGATAGGACCACTTTTTCCATGCAGGTGTCATACAGCTCTTGGAACTGCACTGTGCCACAGTGCAGACCCCTCTTGGTTACACCTGGGGTGCTGGAGCCCTCAGGTGCCTGTGCAGACCCAGTGCACTGGCCCAGACTGAGTCCCACCAGCCCAGACCCAGCCCAGAGCGCCCTGTGGGGCCAGCACAGAGGTCTGGGACAGCCCTCTCCCCTGGCTGGCAGCTGCCTGCCCTGTGTGCTGCCAGCCCATGCCCATCCTGCTCACCAGCACAGCAGTGCTTGGTCTTCATCTTGCACAGCTCCTGGGCACAGGAGGCCCAGTTGGGTGCCCGTGTCCAGGAGCTGCTGCAGGTCACAGCCCTCCTCTCTGGCCACCTGTGCTGTGCCTCTAGGGGAAAAGGCAGAGGTTGTTTTGAATCTCTGTGTGGTAGCAAGAGGAGGAATCGTGATTATGCAGAGGTCTTTGCAAGTCGAATAGTATTCATTGGCAACTGAGCTGACTTGAATTTTTGACTGAGTGAAACTTGCAATCAACACTGTCAAACCAGCCTACATCTGGCAGAAGGAAAGAGTGAAAAGCAGGAGAGAGAAGGGAGGGAAGGAGCAAGACAGCGAGAAAAAGAGAGATGAGGAGAACAGGGAAAAAAAGGTAATACGGAAAAAAGGTAATACAGGAAAAGAGAAAGAGAAAAACAAAGAAAGAAGGAAAAAGGAAAGGAGGAAAAGAGAAAAGCAAAACAGAAAAAAGAGATAAAAAGAAAATAAGGAAGGAAGAAAGCAAAAAAAAATAAAAGAAAAACAAGAAAGAAAGCAACAACGGAAGCAAGAAAAAAATGAGAAAACAGAAAAAAAAACCCCACCAACCAAGCAAAAGAAACCCTAGGGCTCTCACCACCCCTGGTTTCTGCTCCACCCACTGCTGCAGCACTCCGGTGCTTCCCTGAGCCAAGCCTTTGGAAGTCTCTGGGCCCACCCCACAGGCTGCTCTCAGCCTGCACATTTCCCCTTGGCTGAACCTTCTGGAAATGGCTTGGGAAGTCCTTTTCAGTGGGTCTCTTCACCGTGCTGGCACTGACAGGTGTGCTGAGCTGCTGTCAGGACTTTTCCTTTGGATGTCAATGAGGTCATGGGCTACATAGGACACAGTCATGGTCGCTGTACAATTTCTGGCAACCTTGTTCTGCATAGGAGTGTCTGTCCTTTCTGATGACTTTGAGCTGTCCCACCTGCTCTGTGGCCACCGCAGCCCCAGCAGGTTGGATGTTTCTGTTTCAGGGCTGTGTTTGGGGCTCTGTGCCCCTCATTCTTGAGGAATTTAATCCTGATGCTCCTTCTTGCTCTCCTCCCTAGAAAGAGAGCTGTTAAATACTGTATATTGAAAAAGCTGATAAATCATGTACATTTCCAATTAAGTCTGGATTTATTGGTATGGAAAAATTTTTTCTTTAATGCGATGGACAAAGACACACAAACACTCAGGCTGTTGGCAAGAAGCAACTAACAACTAACACCTTTATTAACAGAAGGCTTATCTTTATAGTCTTTTCTATCTGTCCACACACACATATATCTCGTTGTCTAGGTATTTCTGTCCACGAGCCTTAGATCATCTTCTGATAGATAGTTCATACCTCTCCTCCTGCTGGTAAGTCTCAAAACATCTTGTTATTCACGCTTGTTTTTCAGTTGTTTTTCTCTTTTCTTCTACTTTCCCATGCCTGGCACAAGGCCACAGATGTTTCTCCTCTGCTTTCCCATGCTTACAGCTGCATTTTCCCAAGGCCAAAGCTGTCCTAAGCCCAGTAGTCTCTCACACTTTAAGACTTTAAGATTTTAATAGATTAACACTTAAATAGAAAATAGTTAATAAGGAACTAATATAGAATTATTTTAGGCCAAAGTCATGTATGCTTCTAATATAATAAGAACCTTGCATTTTTGCTTAACATGCTGAGAATTTTCTAACTTTTAGATAAGGGATAGAGTTTTTTGCAACTACAAAAGGACTGGAAAAAAAATTTTTGTAAGCAGATAGGATGTGTTTCTTCAGATGACAAGTGACCAACCAGCATTTGACATTCCCTGCTGGGAAGCAATTCATCCAACACAAAAAGGATACACCACTCAGAGGATTTTTATAGACGAGAAACAAAGGACTTATATAGCCAGGAGGTGTGGAAAGACAAGATTTAACATGAATGTGTAATGACCTTTGAAAATATAAGGGTTTTGCTTTTGTAATTCCATCAGAAGTACTTATGGAGGATTATCCCCAGCACTTCTTCAGCGCTGAATAAAAAGGAATGTGACTTAACATTTATCAACTTCGATGTTGAGTGAATTTCTTTGAATCACCCTCATTGATTTACAGAGCCACCATGGATATAGACCTTCCTGATGGGCTGCCTGTGTCCTAAATAACAACAGTTAATGGAATGGTACCTGATCGCCAGTGGAACCTTGAGAGCTCTGTAACCACCTATGGAACAGGTCAAACTGCCCCAATCCAGCTTGTTCAGGACCTTCACAAAGTAAAAATGAGAGCAATAATTTTCCATTGTTTTGTAATTTTCTGTGGGCCTTTACAATGTAAGTTTCTGTTAAGGTAGTTGTGGAATAAGCAAGTTTCTCAAGGCTTTAGTTAAAGTAGTGGTAACATAAGTATCCAATGTTTGGATAAGAGATGCTGAACAAAGGCTCTATAACCAGCTGCAAATACACTCTCAGTGGACAAGTTCAAGTAAAGTTAAAGCTTCAAACGAACACCAGAGACCACCAAGAGACCACCAGAAGACCCTTAGTGACCAAATAAGGACTTCAGAAGAACATCTTAAAACTAAATAACATATGCAGGAACTTCATAAGAGAAGTAGTGAATATGCAAGACATTTTCTGAATATGTAGAACTGTAAGTAAATATTGGCTGTGTTGAGCCGAAAAGGAGTCACACACATGGTTAGAGGAGCAACCCTCCTGTGTGTCCAGCACTGATAATAAAAGAATGCCTGACCACTAATGTTCTCAAACTGAGTCTTAGGGCTTTCTTATTGCCAATTTATGGTCCCTGGAAGGTGGGCAGCTCTGCTCCTCCGTCGTTGCTTTACAGAGGCCACAAGCAGCCATGGCACTGGAGGCAGCCCAGGAGGGAGGGGTAGAGTCTCTGCAAGGGAGAACCAGCCACCTCGACCTTAGTGTGGGGAGGAGCTCAGTGCAGTGACCTGGTCCCAAGGTTGAGCCGGAGAAAGTTGGGGAATGATGGTGCAAACCCCAGAGGTGCCCCTGTATTGCAGGACGCGGCTGCTGGGCTGGAGTCTCTGGACCAGAACTTCTTCTGGTCCTCTAAATAAAGGTGTTGTTTTAGACTGTGTGTTTAATGCCTGTGGTGGGAGGGCAGGGGGGAAGGTATGGAAAAGCCCTGCTGGGCTGGCCACTGTTGGGAGGCCTGGAGGGGCAGGGACCCCTCACAGCCACCCCCATCAGCTACTCTCTCCCCCCACAATCTGAAGACCATACCTGAAGGCTGGGGTCTTTCAGGGGCAGTGGTAGGTGAACCCAGGGGGGGTCTGTTTGGAGTATTTCCTCATGAGGGGCAGGCACCAATCTCTGCTCTGTGTGACCAGTGACAGGACCCGAGGGAACACCACGTAGCTATGTCAGGTCAATAATCTACATGTTCCCAGTTAGGGAGCAATAACTGAAAATCTTAATTGAAAACATGCCTCACAATATATAGGGTTAGTAGGTGTAGCAAGATAACATTTGTGCTGGGTAGAAAGGGGCTACATGTGGCTATATATCACAGTGTTTAGACAGGAGGAAAAGCAAAGGAATTTTTACAGGTAACTACAACCTATTTACAGACCTAAAATAATCAGGGCTTTTAAACTAAGCTAGTGATTTACTAGACAAGTCTTGTGAATTATCTCTTTTTCTGTGAATTCTCAAAGCTTGGAGAAGAGAGTTTCTTTCCTCCCTTCACAGCTCCAAGGCCAGCTGGCCTGTTAACATTTTTCTTGTTGATAGACAGTTTCCAGATATTCCCAACAGTCAGGTGATGTTAGGCTGGATATTAGGAAAAGGTGCTTCCCCCAGGGGGTGGTTAAGCACTGGAACAGGCTCCCCAGGGAGGTGGTCGAGGCCCCAAGTCTGACAGAGCTCAAGGAGTTTGGACAATGCTCTCAGGCAGTTGGTGGGATTGTTGGGTTGTCCAGCAGGGCCAGCAGTTGGACTCCATAATCCTTGTGGGTCCTTTCCAACATAGGAGGTTCTAAGATTCTACTCTCAAATTGTCTGGCTCAAATCCCACAGTGCAGCTCCTCCACAGAGGGAGTCTGCCTTTAAAAAATAATAATAAAAAACCCCTAAATAAACCCCAAGCCCCTTTAACACTCTCTCCTACTCTCTCTCTTATACTTTCTTCTTTCCCTGCTGCCCCAGGCAAAGCTTCTTCAGGATGAAGACTGTGGAAAGCAACCCAGAGGTTCAGTCCCTGTTGGCCATTCTGCCTTTAAAACCACAGGTTGTTCTTCTCCCTCCCACGCCAACCCCCTGGAGGGTTTGCTGCAGCCAGGCCAGGCTGGTCCCAGTCCCCAAATATGGACACAACACCTGTCCTGGGCCTGAGAGCCTCAGAGGTTTTTACAAAGAAGAGACTTGAATTTCTCTGCGAAGTGCCTTCCTTGTGCAGCACCTGGCTGTCAGAGGTTAATGCGTCTGACCTACTCCTTTCCTATGTTTTCCTTCCTGGCTGGCAGCTGCTGGGTCCCTGGAAGCTGGAAGGGAGCAAGTAACTGTGAGAAGGGAAGACAAAGTGTTGTTGTGGAGCAGAGCAATTTGAGGGAGAAAAATGAGATGAGCTGGAAGCTTTTCTCGGCACAGATTGTGTGGAAGAGCAAACAGGGCTGGTTTTGTGCCCTCGGTCCCTGTAATTAACGCTGAACCACCAGACAGGCCAGAAATTGGAGGTGATCTTGGGACTGGCAGCAATGGGAGAGTGTTGGAGCCCAGCAGGAGCTGAGGGAGCCCCTGCCCCTGGACTTGTGCCTCGTAGCACATGTGGTGCTCAGGGGAGTTTTGCCCATGAGCTGTGGGATCAGTGCCCTGGGCTGTGTCCTTGACAAGAGGCACATTCAGAGGAGTCATAGAATCATGGAATCTCCTGAGTTGGAAGGGACTCACAGGGATTATCGAGTCCAGCTTCTGGCCCTTCACAGCCCCAACAATCCCACTATGTGCCTGAGAGCCTTGTCCAAACACTTCTTGAGCTCTGGCAGCCTTGGGGCTGTGATCATTGCCCTGGGGAGCCTGTTCCAGTGTTTGACCACCCTCTGAGGGAAGAACCTTTTCTTGTTATGCAGCCTAACCATTCCCTGACACCACTCCATGATGTTCCCTTGGGTCCTTGAGTCCAGCTCTCTGGCTTAGGTGGGCTGCTCCCATGATACAGCACTGGGGGATGGGAGGTGGGAAAAGCCAGACACCTGGCAGAGCTGGGGATTTGGTGGATTTTTAACTGCTTTGAGTTATGCCTGAGAACCAGAGAACTGAGACCATCAAACATGCAACTCCCAGGGGTCCCTTCATGTCTGCAGAGTCAGGGGTCTCAGCACCCATTCTGGATGGATCATCTGTCCCCAGCCCTGGGCAGTGGCAAGTCTGGTGCCATGTCATCCATCCCAGCTTCTCCCTGCATCCCTCTCTGGGCAGGGCTCCCTCTCTCCTGACTTGACAACTGGTTTGTGAACTGGGTGCTCAACCTCCACCAGCAGGAAGAGGACTGACCATGCAGGGACCCAGGAGTGGGATGCAGGGCTGGGAGAGGGACAGTCTTGTGGAAACATCATTTTTTCCCCTCTTGGAAACATAATTTTGAGACTGGATGATTCCATCCCATGGGCAAAGCTCCAGGTCATTCCCTGGGCAATACAACACGCTCTCCCCAAACCAGCCAGAGAGCTGCTTGGTAAAGGGCTTTATTGGGCAAAGTCAGCTCCCAGCAGGAAAGGAGGCAAATCCCACCCCATCCCCATGGAACAGGGCTCCTTGGGTCTCGTTCTGGGCCTTGTTTGCCTTCCAGCAGGAGTCTCCTGGTGAAAAGGTTTGCAGCCTGGCTCTGTGGGCCCAGCAAAACATTGCCATGTCTGGGCAGGGATCAGGGGCGCAGCAGGATCTGCCAGCACCCCTGTGCCATCGGGGGTCTCCAAGCAGGGCAGCGAGGAGGGCTCGAGCCATCGAGGTCCAGGTCCCCCATCTCCCAGGCCTCCCTTACCCCCAGTGCCGGAGCTTGGCTCCGCTTTCCCTGGAGCGGCCCTCGGGCTTTGGTGCTGCCACAGAGAGGAGGCCCTCGGGCTCCAGGACGAACATGCCGTAGAGGTTCCAGAGCAGCATGGCCAGGAGGGGCAGGAAGGTCATGCTGAAGCCAAAGGCACGGAAGGAGCGGCTGATGGCGTACGACAGCCAGAAAGTCAACCTGGAGAGGGCAGAGGGTGCAGCTCAGTGGGGGTAAGGATGTGAGGCCAGCACCAGCTTCGTTCAGGGGTTCTGACCAGGGAAGGTCTCCCAAGAAGCAGGATGTGGACAAAGAACCCTTCCTGGCTGTGGTTGGCCAGGTGAGGCGCTGCCAGAGTGGGAGTTGTACCAAAGGATGGTGTTTGCCTGTGCTGACAGAGCCTGGCAGCATCCCAGGGTAAAGGAACCACTTACCGGGAGATGGCGAAGAGCCCCGTGAGCAGTGGGATGAGCTTGAGGAGCTCTTGCGGGAGGTAAGTGGCCAGCACAGCCATGTTGAAGAAGTAGAGGATGAAGAGGTGGATGGACTGGGAGACGTAGGTGCGGTGGATCTCCACCTCCCGCTGCAGCTCCCCAAAGGGCTCCAGGGCAGAAGAGCAGAGGCGGGAGATGCCAGTGACGATCATTCCTGGTGGGCAGAGAGAGGGGCTGAGCGTGAACTCAGAGGAGCTGCAGTGGGGCTGGGGGAGAGAGGGGAGGCAAACTCTATCTGCTGCACCTGGTGGGAGCAGTGGAGCCGCAAAGAGCTCAGCCCCTGCTCTGCTCCTCCCAGCCCTGGGGCTAGTGCAGCCCAGAGCAAAGGTGAAGGGCTTGTTCCCCGACCCCACAGCTCACCCAGCACGATAGGGAAGGTGGCGAAGGCGGCACAGCGCAGCGTGTAGACCAGGCGGGCACTGATGGTGGGCAGCAGTGGAGCATCAAAGGGCAGGAAGACATAGGCCCCATAGATGAGGCAGGGGCAGAGAAGCAGGGCCCCCACCACCGAGGCCACAGCCTTGAGGTTATTGGTGCCGCAGTCCTTGGCACACGGGCACTGCAGCCCCTCAGACGGGGGCTTGGCCACACGCCCCTCAAAGCCCAGGGGGTCCCGGTAGCGTGAGGGGCTGATGGGGAGGAAGACCTGTTTGTGGTGGAGACTGCTGGGTCTGTTGCTGGGGGGAACATGGCCCCCCCTGCCCTCCTCCTGGGGCCATGGAGCGGGGTGCTGCTTCTGCTTGCAGGGGTTCTGCTCAATGCACTGCGGGTCGATGGGCACAAAGACGTGGGCCGCCATCACGGGCAGCCCAGGGGCTTCCTCATCTTCGGCCTCAGCTGGGGCACAGGTGGGAGCAGCTTCCTCGGGGTCTTCATGGGCCCCCTCAGGACTCGAGCGCCTCTTTGTCTCCGCAGGCTCCGGCTGGCCCTGGGCACTGTGCTGGCACCGGTCCCACGGCAGGGTGGCATCAGGGTCCTCTGGGTGTTCATCCAGGACTGGTGGCACCTTGTCCGAGGCCACTTTCCCTAGCTCCAGCAAAGCCACCTCCTCAGGGGGTAGGACAGTGTCTGCGGCAGCCATGAGAGAGGCTGGTTCTGCACTGCTGGGGCTGCAGCCAAGGACTGGTGACACTCTGCTGCACTGGTGGTGTTGAGAGGGGACAACGCTCCTGTCTCCTCCACTTTCACCCTGAGAAAGGACACAGACAGAAAAACATCAGACATGAGAGTTCACGGTCATGTGCGCAGTCCTGGTTACAAAGTGGGGGCAAACTGGCACCCCTGGAGCTCCCAGTGCCTGCCTGCCTGCCCTTCCACTATGAGGGCAAAGCAGCACCCGGCATTCCTGCACTCTGGGCCCTGGCTGTGGGATCAGGTATTGTCTGGGTGGGCCGGGTGAGCTCCAGGGATGGGGGTCTGGCTGCAAAACGGGGCAGCCTGGGAATGGCTTCCCCTGCCAGACAAACATCCAGGGGGTTCTGGCTGGGCACAGCCTGGTGACTCAGGGGCAGCCGGGGGATACAGCTGGCTCTGCCATGGCGTTCTGTGCCAGCACCAGCCAAGCCGTGGAGAGAGCTGGCCTGGCTGCACCTCGGAACCCCAGCTACAGGTGGGATGGGCCAGGTTTGCTGCCTCTTGTAGCCGAGGTTGATGTGAGGGTGGTGCAGGGGGCTGCCAGCTGCTCTTCCATGGGGTGCAGGAGGTACAGGCAGAGCTCCCATGTTGTTTCCCTCTAGGGGATGTTCCCCTTTAGGGGATCCCTGTCTCTTGCTGGTCCCAGCAACCTCCATAGTGAAAATCTCTTCCTCTCCCCTCTGGACACATTTACTCCTGCATTCCCAGAAAGACACCTGGCCTGGTCACAGGTCTGGGGAAACTGAGGCAAGGAGCAGCATGAATCTTCCTCCAAGATCCACACACGGGAACACAGCAAAGCAGCTTCCGTGACCCACACATGGAAGCACAGCTAAAGCAGCTTCCTGGGCCTCCTGCTTCTCCAGCACCCGGACCCTGGACCCCAGCCCCATTCCCAGCCCCCAGCCCCACAACCCCACAGCACCCCCTCCCCTGGCTGCAGGACTCACTGGGGCACAGGCGAGGGGCCATGGGGGCCGCGGGGCAGCTCTGGCAGGATTCCTGCAGATTCCTGTGCTCTCTCTGCCGCCTCTGAACCCTAAACCTGCAGAACCAGCTCAGGTGGGGCAGGCGCGGAGCCTGCTGGGAGAGACGAGTTTGGGAGCTCTCTAAACTCATCTGAAATCAGCTTCTCGTTTAAATTTAGCTTCTAACTGAAACTGAATAAAATAACTGGACTGAAATAAAATATCTGCTTTGAGACAGGCACTGTATGTGTGTTTTTGATACTCTATCAAATTGCGTTTTTGTGGGTTTCATCTCTGTGTTTTATGGATCTGGCTCACTTGTGGGCTGGTCATTTGTACAGTGAAAAGGCTTATAAATCAGCTTTTCATGTCATTGCCTTAAATGAGCTGGGTTGCAAACTCTACAGATAATTAGATGATCACTAGAAAAATATGTTGTTTCTTTTCTGAGTTTTAGTCCCTTTACGAAGGTATGGTGTCTACTCAGAAGTAAATGTATCAATGTACGAGCAGCACAGCTGCACTTTGTAGGCAAAACACAGTAAAATAAGATCTTTAAGTGTCCCTGAACCAGTGTCCTTGTTTGTTTTACTCTAGTCCATCATGGGACCAGCATTCCTTTGCAAGAACTAGGATAATTTTAGAAGCTAAATTTAAATGAGAAGCCAATCCCGGAGCTCTCTCTTTAGCAAGGAGACACTGTCGTCCCTTCTTTAGTCATTGTTTACCCTGCGCGGGCGCGGGTGGAAGTTCCCACCAATCAAGCTCACTGAGGGTAACTCCAAGCTTCATCTTCTATACAGTAAAATTTACACGACCCCGCCTATCTAATACATATCGCGCGCCCAAACTATGCATATGTATTTGTGCGACGCGATCTAACACGGTGCTTGAAACACGAATTGCTTTTCTCCTTAGTGAGCAGCTTCTCTTGTAGAAGTTCCCTGGCGGCGCAGTCATTTTTACGGAAGGCCGCCAGATTCAGCCTGGAGACAGGAAACCCAGCCTGCAGACAGAGAACCCAGCCTGGAAACACAGAACCCAGCCTGGAGACAGAGAACCCAGCCTGGAGACACATACCCCAGCCCGCACTGCCCCGTCCGGGGCTTCCCCCGTCGCTCCCGCCCCCGCAGGCCCCGGGCCCAGCCCCACCGCCTGACGCTACCGCCGCCATGTTTGCCAGCAGTAAGTGCTGGTGCGGCGGCCGCGTGTGGTGCGTGACGGCGCAGACGGAACTCCCACGAGGTGACGCCGCGCTGCCGCCATGTTTGCCAGCACTAAGTGCTGGCGCGGCGCGAGGGCGAGCTCTCGCGAGGCGAGGCCNGAATTTGGGGGAGATGGAAGGGAAGAAGATGGGGGAGTTGTCAGGGAAAGATTTGGGGGGGGCTCGGGAAGGAGATGGCGGAATGGAGGGAACAGCGGGGATTAATGGGGCTCGGGGGAGGAATCCAGCGAAAATCCGGGGAAGACCGGAGGAAACAGGGCGAGTGGGGTCGGAGGGATGTTCAGGAAAGATGGGGGAA
>WBMV01008887.1:62761-114540 GCA_013396655.1 Campylorhamphus procurvoides | reverse complement strand
AGTGGACAAGCTGGGGGGCAGAATCCAGGGAAAGTGTACCGTGCAAAGAGAAAGAAGAAGGCAAAGGTTTAGGAAAGACCACGGAGAAGGGAAGGGTTAGGGTGATCCAGAGGAGATGAGCAACACATGGAGGGGAACACTGGTGAAAAGGGGTCTGGGGGCTCCAGGGGAGATCAGTCAAACCAAATGATGGTGGGGGAAGGAGCTGTGGGGTGTCCACGAAAAGTGGGAGAATGAAGAGATGGGGAAGGAGGCAGGTGTGAGAGTATGAAGGGGGGTCGGGAAAGGGGGCACACAGGACGATGGGTCAGGACACAGGAGATGGAAAAAGCAATTCTGCAGGATTCAGGGAGGCCGGGTAGGAGATGGTGGGAGCTGAGGGGAAAGAAGGTGTTGAGATATGGTGGGATAAGGGGGAGATGTGGGGTCGTCCAGGGAGAGGGGGGCTGGAGAGGATGCCCCGGCTTTGGCAGTAGGCAGGAATTATGTGGGAAGTACCGGAGAAGAGGGTGTGATGAGCAAGAGCCTGAGCTGGGGCACTTTGCTGCTGTCTGGAGGGCAGGACTGCTCCAGTTGCAGATCTTCCCAGTAAAACAGTCCCTGGGACTCTACTCCCATGTCTCCACACCGTGCATTGGAAATGGCATCAGAGGACATGATTGGGGCAATCCTACTGGCCTTGGTGAGCTCAGCCCCCTGTGGGACAAGGTGTCCCATGGGATGAGGTGTCCTGCTGTCAACCTCGAGCTGCCTTTGCTCCATTCATGAATTGTTCTGGGAGGGTGGCCCAGAAATTGTCCTCTTCTGGCTCCAGTTCTCTGTCAGTACAGCAGATCCGTGGTGGAGTTCCAGCAGCAACAGTGGATTTCAAAGAATGGCAAAGCGATGAAGACAAGACACGGATTTTACATCGGAGTCTGTTTCTTTTTGTCCCAGTGCCACGGGCCATGTTCCGCCACTGGGACCTCGCTGCCCTCCTGCAGCAGGACAGGGCTTTGCCTCCTACTGGGGCCTTTGACAGGGTCCATGCCTGGGAATCCCAAGCAGGCTGGAGTGGTGGTTACTGGAATTTCTGTGTTTCCACATTTCTGCACTCTGGAGGTGCGGTGGGTGCGGAGGTGGAACCCAGTGGCTCAGTGTGCTGGAGGCAGGGGCTGCCCGACCCTGCCTGGAATGCCTCGGGCTGTGGAGCTCCGTGTGTACTGTTACGCTGAGACACCCCCAGTGACCTCAGCAGGGTTCCCACATCTGTGGGGGGCTTGGCTGGAGCAGTGCCCACTGCTGCCCGAGGGGGGTGAGACACAGCTGGAAACGATGTTCATGCTTCTGCCTGTAAAACAGGACGTGTTTTGTTCAAACCACCCTCATCGTGGTTCGAGACCTGTTCCTCTTTGTGCTTCTGGTGCTGCTCAGCTCACCTGACAAATGGTACTTCACCTTCCCCCTGCAGCTGGCATTGGAACGCCCTGTGGCCAGATGAGGGCTTGTCATCAGGGTTGTTTCTGTTTGAATTTTTACAGCAGAATGAGGTGTGTGGTTGCTTTAGAACGTTTTTACAGCAGAAAAAGAAACCCCCTCTCCTGCAGGGACAGTTCTTCTTTAGCTAGGAGGAAGGAAGCATTGTGATTTTAGCACAGGATTTGTAGTACCTGCAGTGGCCACAAATTTCCTTCTCCACAGCTGAGAACTCTGTGAGCAAGTTCCCACTTCAACAGTCTCCTGTCAGTTCTTCTGTTTCAGCCTGAAGTGGAGTTGGGTGAAGTGAGAACTTCCTGCCCTCTGCATAGCCTGGTGAGTTGTGTGGTGACTGGTCTCTGGGAGCTTGTGGCTGTCACGTTAAGTGGCGCCTTTGAGTCACAGGTATGAATGTCACAGTCCCAGCTCTGAACTGTGATCCCATGGGATCAGTGTTGTGTCTGCCTGTGAGAGCTGTGCTCAGGTCCCCAGAGTCCTTGGCAGCATGTTGGCTCTTGGAGTGTTCTTTCGGAGATGAGGGTCTCCATTCCTCTCATAGCATGTGCTTTGATCTTTTCCAAGTCTTCCTGTAGTGATAGTTCCTAGGTTTCACCTTAGAATGTGGCAACTGGCTTGTCCTGGGCGTTCTTTTACAGTGCATGTTGTAGCATAGGTGACCAGTTTATTTTACAGGTTTTTGGGTAACCATTAGCTTGTGGACTCGATGTTACTATTCCTGTCTGGGTCCTGTCCTGGCTGCTGTGATTTGTGACTGACACATGCCAGAGCAGAGATGAATGGCTGCAGGTCTTTTCCCTGAGGAATGTCTTACTCCTCAGAGAGTGTGGCTCCTAATGGTGTACTAAATAAAGAAACAGAGAGGGGACAAATAATTCTGCCTGCTGTGCTGTCCCATCCCAGACTGTTAATGGCACAGAGGGAAAGGGACAGATCGGTGTCTGCGTGTCTGGAGGGAACTTGGCATCGGCCTGTTTCCACCCTGCTTGGCACCATGTGCTGTACTTGATTCTTTTAATAGACTGGCATCTGATTTGCCTCCTGTGTGGCTCTGATGTTCTGTCTGAAAGCAATGATTAAACCCAGCAGGTAGAAAAATGGGTCCTGGGACAGAATTTGGCCTCCTAATTGCTAAGTAAAGTTCAGCCCATGGGCTCAGGCCAGCCAGGGCATTTTTACCAGTGCATGGTCCGTAGTGCCTGCATTGCCATTTCGTGACATTTCTGCAGTGAGGCTGGCTCCTGTACCTTTTGTCCTCACTGAGTCCCCTTTCCTCAGCACCTCAGATCCTGGCAGGTCATCACCAGCTGTCACAGATTCTCCTTTGCTCCTGCCTTCTCCTCTTCCAGCAGCACCATGTGGCTCATGTGGACAAGACTACATTTGAGCGTGGGGCTCAGGAACCACATCCCAATGTGTAAACCCTGCTGCTCTCTAGTCACCAACTCCCTAGTTGTTTACAAACCCCAGAAGAACAGCAGAAGCACCAAGTGTCTGCATGTGCCCAGGATTGTAGGAAACAAGGTTGTATGGGAGATGCCCTCCAGGCCACCTTGAAAGAAAGGTGAAATACCCTCCAGTGTCCCTGCTCAGCCTGTCCCTGGAAGGAAATTTTTCTGTACTTCTCATTTGATTGGCGTTTGAGTCCTGGTGTATAGAGGTAGGCTTTCCTCCATGGCTCTATCACATTTCTTGCCTGTGGATACAGGGAAAGGGGTGTGGCAACTGCTTTTTGAGAAATTCCTGCCATTTCAGGAGTGTTGTGCTGCATTTCTGACACTGCTCAACCCAAGGGGATTCTTAAATGGGGTTTTGTGACCCTTTCTTAATATATAAAAAAATAGAAACCTTGTGTGACTGTGAGAGAACCTGGACTATGTACCCATAAAGGAATTTGAGTGGAATAAATGGCAGGAGATGGAGTCAGTGTTGAGGCTTCAAATACAGTTAACTTGCACTTGAGGGTTTGGACATCAGTGTTCACACCTGCACGTGAGACATCCCATGCTGTGGGCCAGCCATGTCCTTGGCTGTTTGTGCTGGCTGCTTGTAGTCACTGAAATTGTTTCCCACCGTGGATGTTGTGGGCATGTGTGTTTATATCTGACAGGTGCAGCTGAGATTCACTGCTCAGGCAATATGGTTTTATAGCTGCTTTGAAGAGTGGAGACTGCCTGTGTCGGAAGTTGTCGGTTGTAGTTTTCCTGTAGCTCTCTCTGGGAATCAAATGAACCTGCCATTCCCCTTTCCCCTGGTCACCCTTCTGCACAGGAAGCCATTTGGCTCCTGGTGCTCTGGAAGAGGCTTTGAGAGCTGCAGCCAGGATAGCAGTCCCTGGCTGTAGTAAGGAGATGTGCATTGCCTGTGCTTTGTGGGCATCTGTTTTGGGGAAACTGAACTGGGGGGGCTTGTGTCCCCACCCCACTGTGACCTTGTCTGCATGCTGCGTACTCAGTGCCTGTTACCTGTAAACCAAAATGTACTTTATTCACTTCCTTGATGTTGAGGGTATTGGGCTGTCAGAGATTGCAAAGGCCCTTTGGGCCATGTAAGAAAGAACTCAGTGAGCTGGAGGGTCTGGATGTCAAGGATGTAGCAGGATTTTGTGTGTGATTCTTACTCTTTCCTTGGTTTTCTTCATGATTATTAAGGAAGAAGTTGGTTCAACTCTGTGGTGTTTTGCTCTCCCAAGGCGTTACACAAGACACTTCTGTTCCTCATGCTTCCTTCTTCTCTCAGATTCTGTGCTTTCTGAAATGACTTTTCAAGTTACCTTGTGTGAGAGGTTTCTTGTGGCATGGTAAGAGATGGGACATTTTCTCTGTAAGCTACAGAATGTCCTGGGTTTTTTTCAGGGAGATTCCTTTTGTTGTGGTGGCTTTGTGAAGGAAGATTGGCCTTGTTGGGAAGGGGCTGGCATAGGAAACTGTCAGTTACTTTGCAGTAATATCTGTAGTTTTCAAGGAAGTGCTGGTGGTTTCAGCCTCCCCAGGACATGGGCTTGTGAGTGCCCTGTGCTCCATGTGGCCATCGGTGCATGAGCAGCAGATTTAGTCACCACATGGTGCTGTGAGTGTGATGGGTGAGCTTCTGTTAAGCAGACACAGAGATTTTGGGAAGGGCGAGCAGGCTGGCCACAGCACCCCACTGCTCTGCTTGACAGGAGTTTCCTGTGATCCTGCCTCATTCTGTGTTTGGCAGGCACATCGTGGTTGTCTTCAGCTTCTTGTTCCAACAGCTCTGGGGCTGTGATGGGCTCAGCAACAGGATAGGTGTTGGAACAAATGAGAAATGACAATGGGCTGAGGGGGGAGAACAAGGACCGGTGAAGTTTGTGGTTGATGGCTTGGGGGACATAACTGCTTAAAGAGTCAACACCTGGGAAAAGTTGTCTGCAGGAGTGCATTTAGTGACCTCGGATACAGGCGGAGCAAAAGCAGAGGTTGGAGGTGACCTCTCATGTTGGAAGGGTTGATGGTTGATTGTGCTTTATCGAACTGTCCATGAGGTATTGATGAGGTTCTTTCTGTCAGCACTAATGCTCCTGAAAGTCCTTGGAATGTTTCACTGCAGCATTTGGAATTGTGGTCTGATTTGTTCACAGCTTACAAACTTTTGAGTGCTTGAGTTTTACACATGATGTGGGATTCCTCCTCCAAGGGGGAGGGTCTTGGGCAGTGATTCATGGAAGTATTTTTTCACAACTTGAGGAGGTCACTTGCTCTCCCGTAGGTGGCTTTTAGGGGAAAAAACCACAGATCAAATTTCTTCTTTTGTACTGTGTTTGAATATCTGTTACCTGTCACTGAGAGATCTTTCAGGGGTTTAACCCTGTAGCAAAGATGGGAAAGTTTTGGGAAATGAGTGATTTGAGTTGCTTCCTTTCATAGGCAAGTTGGTAAGGAAACAGGAATTGGTGGAGGTTTGATTCGTCCTATCAAAACAGTAATTGTTCAATACATTCAATACATTTTTTAATCACAGAGTTTAAGATATTTAAATTAATCTGAGTGTAGGCATAGCAGGTTTATTTGCTGTGGTCAGAAGTTGCTAATGTGTCCAGAGACACTTCAGACTTTGCAACTGTGGAACTAATCAACATTTTTGATGGGACAGGCAGCAGTAAGTGGTGATTAAACAGCTGTTCTGCAGCAAAACCCTTAGAATGTGTGTAACTGCTTTCTTCTGCTTCCCATAACCTTCTTCAAATAAGAGTGCGGAAAGGAATTTAGTGACTGTGGTGTGGTGGTATGAGGTGGTGCACTGTCAGTGGAATTAACCTGGACAGTGTGGTTCTGTGCAGACACCCCCAGTGATCCCAGCTCACTCGCTGTCCTGACACTCTTGGTTTTGTGTTCCCATGCAGGGCAGTGGTCGAGGCTGTGCATCGACTGGATCTCATCCTTGGCAATAAGGCAGCATATCAGGACGTGTTCAAGCCAGAGAACATCAGCTTGAGGAACAAGTAAGTTGGACATGATGCTTGTGTTTTGTGTTTGGCTGGGGTGAATCCATGTGAAGCAACATGTGGAGCTGTTGAATCTGCAGTTTCATGGTGTATTTGGTTTGTAGTGGTCCTGTTGACCTGGGATCCCTCCAGACTTTGGAAGCAGTGGCTGGATTTCAGATCTTCATTTGGGCAGCACTAACCACACAATCTGTGGCTGGAGGCTTTCCTGGGTGTTATTGATACAAATAAATTGTCTTTGTGTTGACTAGTTCCTTCCTTGTAATAAAAACTGCAGGGCAGAAACTTTTTACATGTGTATAAAATCTTTTTTCAGGTTCAGGGTGCTGAGCAGGGAGGGTTATTCTTACTAATTTTTTAAGCTGTCGAGCCAATTCTGTCATTGCTGCACTTCAGGAAGTCACCTGATGGCCTGCTGAGCCCAGGGCACTGGTTTAGCTGTACAGCTTTTCCAGGTGCTCCTGTGAGGGACTGACCCAGGCTGTGCCATCACCAGATGGCCTGGCTTAGCCATCCTAATGGATTCGGATTTTCCTCTACCATGCTTCTGTAGTGGCAGCTGTGTTTGAGGCTGCAGCAGCTCACTGTGAATGCCCTGCTGTCTGTCCCAGGCTGCGCGAGCTGTGCGTGAAGCTGATGTTCCTGCATCCAGTGGACTATGGAAGAAAAGCAGAAGAACTGCTCTGGAGAAAAGTTTACTATGAAGTTATCCAGCTCATTAAAACAAATAAAAAGGCAGGTATCTGTGGCTCTGGCATGAGAAGGTCCCTGTTTGTGCAGTGGATGAGGCCAAGTTGAAAGCTTCATCTGCTTGGAGAAGGTGTGGTCTGAATCCACAAGTCTGGGCACTCTCAAGTTCTTGCCTTGGAGCTGCCCTGTGCCTTTAGCAGTGGACAGGTAAGTGCTAACAGGCTGCTGAGAGAGTTGCCACTGCAGAGGGCTTTTCAACAGAATTGGCTGAGTTTTTGTGTTCCCCACTTCATAAGACAGATCTTTCCACGTAGAGCGATGGTCTTAAGAGGCTATACCAGTAGTGCTGATTGTTTTTATGACTGTTGATCTTTGGAAAGTCCTCACAGTGTTCTCTGATGCTGTGAGTTCTCCTGGTCATCTGGGGGGGCTGGGCATATTTAAGGTTCTCTAACCAGACAGCTTGATTTTATTTGTTGTTGCAAGTATTTCTCCTTGATGTTGACCCTTGGTAAATACCACTAGGAGCAACAGTGTTGAGCAGAAGGTACAAGGCTGTGCAAAACCACTTACGGTGGAGCTACCAACTGTCTTGCTTCACACTCAATACGACTTGCGTGCCCAGCCTAAATCATGTCCCAGACTGCATTAACATGCTTCTTTTCCTTCTCCCAGCACATCCATAGCCGCAGCACTCTGGAGTGCGCATACCGGACTCACTTGGTGGCTGGCATAGGATTTTACCAGCACCTTCTGCTCTACATCCAGTCCCACTATCAGCTGGAGTTGCAGTGCTGCATCGACTGGACTCACGTGACAGACCCTCTCATAGGTTTGTGCTCAGGGTGTCATGAGCAAGGCTGAATCCCAGACAGGTGGCTTCCCCTTGCACTAGTCCATCTTTGTTTCAGCATTCAAAGGATTTTTTTCTCCCTTGATTAGCAAGTTATCCGTCTAGAACAGACTGTCCTGCTTTCTTTTCCAATGCACTTGTTTGGTTTTTTATAATACTCAATTAGGGAAGAAAGAAGGGTTTCAAACATGAAGAAAACTGTGTTAGAAAATTCTTTAGTAAATGTTGGGTGATGGCAGATTTTTATGGAAAATTGAAGAGTGTTGCTGGCTGTACAGAGTGTTTTTAAAAGCCTAATTAAAGCAGACAAACAGGGGAATACGTTCTTGAAATCAACACATTTCTTTCAGTACATCCTATTCACTCTAAGATACTGTTCCTCTTCTTGGTGCCTCTTCTGTCTGTGCTCCCTTCACTGTGTGGCTTTGAAACCACTCTTGAATATTGGACTGAGAACACAGGAGGGTCCTGTAGGTCACGCCAACTGGTCCAGGTGATGTTAGCTGACCAAGGTGATCTCTGTGGGTGCCCTTAGGTGCAGGGAAATCTGAGGCACTGGACCTGTTAGGGGAGGAAGAGTTAAGCGTATTTACAGTCCTGAAACAGCTCAAGTCTGCCAGTGCATTCACATTCTGTTATGTTGTAATGGTCTGTTCCCATCTGCCTTGGGTTGTGCAGGGTGGCCTCAAGGCACATGTTTCTGTTTGGATGGGTCCAGGTGAGAAATTCGTGTGTTTTGTGAACTGTATTAGCAAGGGTTTAACTGATAGACTTAAAGCTGGCAGTGAGGAAGGATGGCTAACAGAAGTTAGTGTGTCTCTAGCAGAAGAAGATTTTAGGAGCCGAGATCTTACTCTTAATTCTGAGAGATGATGGTATCACTATCAGCTTTGAAATGTTGGTTTAAAAGGGAGATGTCCCTGGCAATTGTCAATTTGAGGAATGTATCTCAGTACTGCAGAATTAATAAATCCTCAAAATGTACATTCCAGGTAGGTTTGTACCCTGGGGGGTGATTGCATGTGAAAAGCTCCCCTTGTTCAGGTTTCTTGGTGTGTTTGACCTCTTTAATTTAAAGGGATGCAGCAGGTGAGCACATAACTGGAGAACAGAGATGGAATCCTGCCTATGTGGAAAAGATGGATGTGTAAGGATCCAGTATGAACTACAGATTGGGGTGGGCACAACTTGATGGTTATGTAAATGGGAGCAAGAGGATTCAGAGCAAAAAAAAGAAAACATATGTGGATGCAGATTTAAGGCTGTGTATTTGTATAACCCTACTTGTACAGCACCCCTTTGTAAGTGGGAACAGCTCTTCACTGCAGCCTCCAGATTTCACTTCGACCCTTTTAACCTCATCCAGGATGGGAAGCAGAGTGCAAACTGGATCAATGTTAAAAAATCTTCTTTGGGATTCCTGCTTGAGGAATCTCTCCTCCAGAAGGTGGAAGTCTTTGGCAGCAGGGAGACTGAACCCAGCCTCAGCCTGTGACAGCAGTGGCCCAGCAGCAGCAAACGCTCTCCGGAGGGAAGCGCAGGCGCAGCAGCCTTTGCCTCCTGATCTCTGGCCCAACTGTGGCCATGCTGGCTGGGGGGAGGTGGGACGTGCCCTTCCCAGGAACTGAGTCATGTTTGATGACTTCACTTAGTTCAGATCAGCTGGCTGCAGCTTTCCCCTGCTGCTTTTGACACTTTCTGCTGCCTGAACTGCCTTTTCTTTGAAAGTTTAGTATAGAATAGACAAGGCTATTTCAGTTGTAAGGGATCTACAGCAATTGTCCACTCTAACTGCCTGAGCAACTCAGGACTGACCAGGAGTTAAAGCATGTTGTCAGGGACATTGTCCACATGGCTCTTAAACACCGACAGGCCTGAGGCATCAACCACCTCTCTAGGAAGCCCATTCCAGGGTGTGACCATCTTCTTGGTAAATAGAAGCTTCCTTATGTTCAGTTTAAACCTTTCTTGAGGTTGCTTTGAAGCATTCCCTTGTGTCCCATCGCTGGATGCTGGGCAGAAGAGGCTGGTATCGTCCTCTTCTTAGAAAGCTCCAGAGAGCAATGAGGTCTTCCCTAGTCTTTTCTTCTCCAACATAGAGAAGCCTGGAGTTGATGGCCCTTCCTCTCAGGGTGTGCCTTCCAGCCCTGTCACCAGCTCAGTTCCCTCCTGGGTGCAAAGACAGTGTTGTCCAGGGGCAGTTCTCTCTGACTTCAGCTACCCTGTCCACAGCACAGATTTCTGTCCTGATTTTTCCTTGTTTTATTTCTCTTTTGGTTGGCTAGTTCTAAGTTGCGATCTTGGTCTTGAGACAATGAATTTATTTCCATCTTCAGTGTTGGGGAGTGTCTGTCCCCACAGTGTGCTGCTGCCCAGTACCAGTGCAGAGTTTGTTCTGCCTTTCAGAGATATGTGCACACTCCCATCCTAAGGCCTTATTAGCCATGCTGATGAAGTCAGCCTTAGTAGCTTGTGTTCAGTGCTGTATTGACATGATCACATGATCCTGTAGACACAAATTGGGCTTTGTCCTCTCATCTCAGGGCAGGTGGAGGCAGGTCACTGTGGCAGACCTTGTAGACATGGTGATGTCATTTATTTCTGTGACTGTTGGTGATGCAGTGACACTCTGGTCAGCAGTATGTCCAAGGTGGGTGGGTAAGCAGCACTATCCTTGAGTATTTTCTGTGTTTATTTTCCACATTTTGAGAGTGACCAGTGCTGGTCTGTAAGATGCCACAGGCAGCAGCCAGCTGTGGGGCCTGACTGTGGAGACTGTAGTTTGGGTGTCTTGGGCAGAGGCATGGGCAGCTCATGTGTCTTCCCAGCAGCCTCCACCCAGTTCTGTAAGCAACTTCATGTTTGCTTGTAGGTTGCAAGAAACCTGTGTCTGCGTCGGAGAAGGAGATGGAGTGGGCGCAGATGGCATGTCATCGATGTCTGGTTTATCTGGGAGATCTAGGTAAGATCAGCATCGTCTTGCAGGGCAGCCATTAGAACAGGAAAAAGATGGTGCCTGTACCATGTGAGGCTGTCATTGTAAGGCACCAGTTGAGGTTAGTCACAGACTATGTTTCCCTCTGACACCATTGTCACAGACTGGGACAACCTGAAATCTGCATGGCTGAACTGCTGTGAGTTGCAGAAACTTTGCTTTTGGGCAGGTAGATGAGGAGTTTGCTGCTGATAATCAGCTGTGACTGTGGAAGAGTGAAAGGCTTTGCTCATGTTTATATGGTTTGGATCGTGAAGAAAACTCAAAGCAAGTTGACTGCTCAGTTCTGACTTGCCTTACAGAGCCACAGCCATTAGCACCTTTGGGACAGAAAATCAGATTTAGGCAATATTGTGCATCAGTCAAGAGTTTTGCCACTGCAAAGCTCCAGGTTCTTTGTCATTGCACCTGGCTGTGTGTCATCCTTTTTATAGCAGGAATGTCTGTCCCACAGTCACGCCCTCCTGAAGTGTGTGGTAAGTGTGTCAGCTTCTTGATTGTGAACATGTGGGAGAGAAGGCAGGGAGCAAACATGTGCTGTGTGGAAAGCAGCGCTTGGGAGTGTGGCGTGGGTACGTGTGTCTGACACGCCACAGCCTCCACGCCATAACCTAAAAATGACATGTCTTGTGGCGTAGTAGGAATGACTTACCTGAGCAGTGGGAGAGAAGTGCTCACCTCTTTCCAGTGCTGTCACTTAAGGTTTCCAAAATGCCTATGTTTGTCAAAAAAAGAAAAAACAAACAAGCAAACAAAAATGAACAAAGTCCAGTCTAGCTACAGCCGGGTATTTTATTAAGTCAGCTGACTTGACTTAGATGTCACACTGCTGTAGTAAAATGTAGTCTGAGGTACTGGAAAATGGAGCAGAACTCTGAGTTATTTCAACGCTAGATGAATCAGCACATAGAGCAGAAAAGCATCTTCATTTTGTTCATGTGCTGCTACAAGTGTGGAGGGCTGTTCCCTGGAAGGGGCAGGGGTTGTGGTGTGTGGTGTGAGCAGGTACAAGGAAAGTGCTGCAGACGGGCCTGGCAAACCCTGTGCATTGCTGTGTCTGCCAAGAGCAGTTCTTTGATGAATTTGTTGACTTGGCCAGTATTTCAAGTTTTCTGGTATTTTTAATCTGTAGGGAAACTGCTGCACTGCAGCAGGGAAGAGCAGGCACTGCCTTTGGGTGTCTGATGTGCAGTGTGTGGTTTCCTTTCAGCTCGCTATCAGAATGAGCTGGCAGGTGTGGACACGGAGCTGCTGGCAGAGCGGTTTTACTATCAAGCCCTTTCTGTTGCACCACAAATTGGTGAGTGACTTACCATGAATTTTTAGTTGTTAAAATTGTGTTGCCACAACATGAAGACAGTGTGATACTACACCAGTCAGGTTTATGTCCTGCAGCTGAGAAAGGAGTGGTTTTGTCCTCTGGCTAGATTTGCCTTCTTTGAGAACCTTTTTTACTGGCAAGCCAAAGAGAGGAGTTAAAGCCAGGGTGCTGCTTGCCATTGACTTCACCTTACTCATCTGAGAACATCTGAGAAACTCAGACTTCCCTGCATGTGATGACATTGTGCCTGTTGGCTGAGGGCAGATCCAGCTTTCCATTGCCAGGAGGAAGAGCATATCTGGTCACCTCCCACTTTTTACCCCTACAAAAAAATCTCACATGCTGCTTCCTCCTTCAGAAGTACCTCCTTCTGACAACACATCATTGCTGGAATAGAGGGCCAGTCTTACCTTAAAGTGTGCAATTCCAGCCAAATGTTCTCTCCATATGTCTTTGCAGTGTTTTTACTGAGTTATTTTGATAGGCTGATCTCAAACAAGTGGCAAAAATTTCTGCACCACAGTGAGCTGGAGCAGAGCTCTTGGGTGCTAATAAGATGATGTCTATGTTGAGAAATACGGAGTCAAGGGTACAACATTATTAATTCAGAGGAGGAGGCATTATTTACTCTGCTCTGACAGAAGGTGGGGAGTATCTGAAAGCTCTGTTAAACGGAAAACAAAGCCTGTGTGGCAGGAGGGTTGCGTAGTCCAGATCTTTGTACTTCGGCTTTACGACTGGGTCTCCTGGCTTTCTTTCTGTATGGAAATGTAGTGAGGGGAAGGATCTGCTTTCTAGCAGGGCCGTTGGAGAATTCCAAGTGAATTCCATTGCCCTTCTCCTTCCTGACAGGAATGCCCTTCAACCAGCTGGGGACATTGGCAGGCAGCAAGTACTACAACGTGGAAGCAACCTACTGCTACTTACGCTGGTGAGTGCCTGTGGATCTGGACATCCTGGGCCAAGGAGCAGCGTGCTGCAGCTGCCAGATCCTCCTTGCCTTTACTTTGGACTTGGGACTGTTTTCAGCAGATGAATTACAGGGGAAGGGAAAGAGATGGGTTTAGTTCACCCTTGAGCAGGGCTGGTAACAAGAGTGAGCCTTGGTCAAACCAAACCATTGTGCTGGTCGCAAACACCTGTGCAGGGCTGTGGCTGGAGGGCTTCACCCAAGCTCTTGCCTGAGCAGGAGAGCCAGGCAGGAAGGGAGGTGGAGATGCTGAGCGAGACACCTTACACAGAAAGGTGGGTGGAATTCAGTTACCTGAATGTGGCCTTAAGGCACCAATTTGAGAAGGGATGTAAGCAGGGCAGGTGGGAACTGTGAAGCAGCTGAAGCTAAGTTTGCAGCCATTGGTGGGGGTCAAGTTGCCCAGCATGTGCAGGCAGCAGCTCTTGGTAGCTGTCCATGTGCCTCAACGCCTGAGTAACTTGCTAGTGAGTTAAAGCCGTAAAATATGAGCAGTGTTGTAGCAAAGTAACTTTTGCTGTGTCCTCTTTTGGTGTCTCAGCATCCAGTCTGAAGTGTCCTTCGAAGGTGCCTATGGGAACCTAAAGCGGCTGTATGACAAAGCAGCCAAGATGTATCACCAGCTGAAGAAATGTGAAACCAGGAAGTTGTCTCCAAGTAAGAAACGGTAAGCAGGGAAAGAAAAGGAGAGGGTTGCAGGCTGAGGGTTTGTAGTGCCACTGGTGTCATCCTCTGGGTTGAGAATAGTGTCTTTGTGGAATGTGGAGCTGGTAGATGGTCCAGTCAACATGGTGACTGCTCCCAGAATTTTAAGAGCTCTACTCTAGATCCCATTCTCAATGTCTCGAGTAATAATTTCAAGAGGAAAGCTAAATGCTGGCCAGGGTTAGAGTTTGATATGAGAGATTTTCTTACTCTCCCCTGGAGTCAGAGCCTGTTTATGAGGGTTGGGGCATATTGGTGAAAGTTGGCAGTGTATAAACTCTCTTCTTTTCCTTCAGTTTCATCAGAATGCAGTTTTCAGTTGAGATTGGATTTACCTGTTCACAAAGCTCTGTCAGACCAACTCATCTCTGTGATGGGGCATGGGCTTTACAGTGTTTTCTTTTCCATCTTTTTAGAGGCAAAGACATAAAGAGGTTGCTGGTGAGCTTCATGTACTTGCAGAGTCTTTTGCAGCCAAAGAGCAGGTAAGGCTATGGCAGATTGTATCTTCTGTTGATAACTCACAGTAGCAGGCACTTGGAATTGGACGGGATGGTTCCCTGTAGGAGTACAGTGCCTGTCCTGAGGCTTTCTGCCAAAAGGTCCAAGACTTTAGACTATCCATGCAGGGAGCACAAGGACGGTTGTCTTCTAGGGTAGGCTGAAATACCAAAGGGTTAAATACTTTGTTACTGTCTAAATTGAGCCAGCATTGACTAAGTGTTGAACTGAGCCTCGCAGCTGTCTCTGTGCTGAACTGTGGCTTTGGTGTTTACTTACCTTGTGCAGTCATCAGATGCTTTTTCCTGGCAAGCCCTGGATTTGGGCTGATGGGACAGCAAAGAGTTGCCATCGCAGGACTGTTCACTGCACATGGAAATCTGTAACCAAACACCGTGTTCAAAGAAACAAACAGCAAAAGATGGTTGTGTTAGAATAAATGGGAAGCTTTGAACAGCTATGTGATTTTTGGTTTTTTGGGTTTTTTCTTGGATTTTCTCTGACGCTGCTGGAGGCTTTCAGGTAAATTAACCTCATACTTCTTGAAATAGAGCAGGTGTTTTAAAGGGCCGAGACACAGGCTACACTTAAACTCATTGTGGAATGGTTTAGGTTCAAAGGGACCTTGTGCAGATTCAGTCCTCCCCCAAAGCAGCGTTCACTGTG
Organism: Campylorhamphus procurvoides; assembly: GCA_013396655.1. Taxonomy (NCBI): domain Eukaryota; kingdom Metazoa; phylum Chordata; class Aves; order Passeriformes; family Dendrocolaptidae; genus Campylorhamphus; species Campylorhamphus procurvoides. Next base: position 99,898 of record WBMV01008887.1, on the reverse strand, counting down.
AAGGTAGGTACAGATGTAAAGTCAGATGAGATTGCTCAGAGCCTTACCCTGCTGAGTTTTGACTGGATCCAAGAACAGGGATCTCACACGTTTCTTGGTCCCCTTTCCAGTGTTTGGCCACCTTCACCATGGAATTTTTTTCTCGCATCTGGTCTCATTTTCCTTTTCTGCAATGTGTATCCATCACTTCCCTTCCTTTTGCAGTGCACCACTGAGGAGAGTCTGTCTTGTCCTCTGTAATCACTTGTTTGGCATCTGGAAACAAAAGAGCCTCCTGTCCTTCAGGCTGAACAAACTTGATGCTCTTTGCCTCTTCTCATACATCATATTCTGTGTTCCTCTGCTGGACTAAGTCCACTTTGTCGATATCTTTTTCTTTGGTGGGTTTTTTGTCCTGTGAACCCCAAGACTGGATGCAGTGCTCCAGATGCCACCTTCTGAGTGCCAAATAGAGGAGGGGAACACTTCCTCAACCTGCTGGCTCTCCCCTTGCTCATGCAGCCCAGTATGGGATTGGCTTTCCAACCTTGACTTATACCACTGGAACTACAAGGCTCCTTTAATATCCACCTAACATGTATTTAGTACATAAGAAAATTGGAAATTACTTCAATTTCCCAAAGACATTTCCCCCTGAAAAGGATTTGCTGTAAGTTCTGCAGGCAGGTTTATTTTGTAACTAGAAGGCTCTCATAGCCCATTGGACTGATCCCATGGGTGCTTCCTTTGAAGGAGCTGTAGAGGAGTTTGGAGTATTCTTGCAGGGCTACAAGTTAGAGACATGGGAGGAGGAAAAGCTGAGTTCCCTGTGTGTGCAGTGTAATGCTTTCACTGAGCAGTACATCTGGAACTTTTGCTGCCTTTAGCACCAAAGTGCCATGTGTATCTTAATGGCCACTGCTGAGCTTCCAGGGGAAAAGCCATCTGGTTTTTGGTGACCCATCTCTAGTTATCATTTGGTTTTAGTTTAGCAGCTTTGAAGAGGAAAGCATGATCTGATTAATGTCACTTTCTTCTCATAGCTATTGTTGTCTGCAGTATATTCCCTGGTGCTTCATCTTGCTTGGTGCTAAAGGACAGCCTAACTGCCAGTTTTGGTTCAGTTTCGGTGCAGACATTGCCAGAAGCATGAGTCTTGAGTAATAATTCATGTTTGTTTTTAACTCTTGTTAAGCTCTCTGGATTCTGAGCTGACATCTCTCTGCCAGTCTGTGCTGGAGGATTTCAACCTGTGCTTGTTCTACCTGCCCTCTCCTCCTAACCTGGGCTCAAGTAGTGAAGATGAAGAAGAGTATGAGAGTGGCTACTCCTTCCTTCCTGATCTCCTGATCTTTCGCATGGTCATCATCTGCCTTATGAGCGTTCACAGCCTCAAGAGGGCAGGTAACCAGTGCTTTATTTGGAAATTTCATGATGAACCTCCAGCAGTGCAGTTAGGCTGGAGCTGCTGTGTGAACTGGTGTTCGTTTTGTGGTTTAGTGCTCACCTCCACCTCACTGTCTGGTTGCAGGTTCCAAGCAGTACAGTGCAGCCATTGCCTTCACTCTAGCCCTCTTCTCTCACCTGATAAATCACGTCAATATTCGCCTCCAGGCAGAGTTAGAAGAAGGGGAAAATCCTGTTCCAGCCTTTCAGAGCGATGGTACAGGTAAGAGAACAGATGGCAGCAGATGAGTCTCTCCAGTTGTCTCCCTGTAGGGCAGGCTTTTCCTTTCCTAATCTCCTGGATATGGGTTTTGTAGTGTAATGCCTGAGTGGGGGGTAGAGACATCTTGATCTTTGACTGCTGAGCTGGAATCCCTAAAGATGGGTGATCTGCTGAGCAGTCTCCCTTTGGATACTCTTCATGAGTATCTGAATCATCACAGGATGAACATGTTGCTTTCCTTGTAAGGAGTGTGCTTTCTGTGTTACTTGGCAGCTCATTCATCACCTGTTTAACCCAATCTGAGACTTCTGACTCTCTGCTGTTGTTTATTGTCCTCTTTCCTCCTCCACTGAGGAGATGATTTTGGGTGAAAGACCTGGGCTGGGGGAGACAGAGGGGGGCTGAGGGAGGCAAAGGGGGAGCTGAGGGAGACAGGCCCTCTCAGCATAACCTCAGCTCTGCTCAGGCAAGGGCGGCTCTTGAGTTTCTGGGGAATCCTGTTGAGCAGAGAATAAAACTGCTGAACATTTCCTCTGCAAACAGTCTGTTTGCAATACCTCAATGAACGCACGGTGAGAGGGTTCCTGGTAAAAACATCAATGAATGACCCCTCCTCTGCAGGTTTTGAAGCTGTCAGGGTGGCCCAGGGTTGCTCAAGAGGCTGGGAGTGTGTTGGTCAAGAAAGACATTGAGTCAGCTCAGAGCAGTTACAGGGCAGATACCCCTGCCTTGCTTGGTGGGTCGCTCAGCTTTCCTACTGTAGAAAGCTGGGGAGGGGAATCTGTGTTTTGTGCTGGTTTAGCAGCATTCAGCACTAAGGCTGCCTGGTAATGGAGCAGCACAGCTTGGGCAGTAGGAATCACAGCTTCCCAGGTGCCTCTAGAAAGTGAGTAGCTTTTCTGTGGTTGCCATTGCTTGTTCTGACACCAATGAAGTGATGGCTGAATTTTGCAGCCCTGGTTCCCCGGTCTCAGGGCTTGCAAGCAGCAGCCTGTGGACACATTGGGGTTTTAACTTAAGTTCTCCCTTGTAAATGCAGATGATCAAGAGTTGCGGGAGCCTGTGAGCTCAATTGAGAAGGAAGCTGAAGCAGAGTTGGTTAATCATCAGCCCAGCGAGGAGCAGCGGAAGAACGACTGCAAGAAAAGCAAGAAATACTCACGCCTCTCCTGTCTGCGCCGCCGCCGCCACCCCCAGAAAGTGGATGAGAGTGATCTGAGTGAGGGCTTTGACTCTGACTCCAGCCAGGGCTCCATCAAGGGCAGTGATGGCTCAGAGAGTGGCTCAGAGAAGAGTGATGAAGAAGCAGAAGCTGCTTTTGATGTGGAGACAGACTCTGACATGAACAGCCAAGAATCTCGGTCTGACTTGGAGGACATGGAGGATGAACCGGGTGAGGAGGGAAGTGGTCGAGGCAAAGGTGAGCCCAAAGAGGCCTTAAAAAACTGTGTGGATGGCAGTGGGCTCGGGGACTCCAAGAGTCCAAACATCTCTAAAATTGAGTCAGCAGATGCAGCAGTCAATGGGCCAGCTTCCCTGAGCACTAACGATGCAAGCATAGCCAGTAATCTGCAGGCCATGTCCACCCAGCTGTTCCAGACCAAACGCTGCTTTCGCTTGGCCCCCACATTCAGCAACATCCTCCTGAAACCCAACAGCGAATCACCTGCCTTGAAGGATGGGATAGAGAGCAAGCCATGTGTCAATGGAGATCTGGAGAAGCCCAGTTTGGCAGAGCAAGGTAAGGGCCTTGTTATTGCAGTTTTAAGTAGAAAACTGCAAGCTGTGACAGTGTGTTTGCTAAATTCCCTTTTTCTCATGGTGGAAGCTCTCCTTTCGCCAGGTTTGGAGGAAGAGGTTGCCCAGGTACTGGGCAGGCCTTGGGTTGGGCATTCCCTGAAGGAGGAGCTTTATTTTTACTGCCTGACATCCAGTAATATAAGCACTGAGCAAAGGCAACACCTGCAGCCAGCCAGGGTTAGCAGAAGAGCTTTGGCTCCACAGACTAAACACTGAGCAGCTCAGATAATTACAGGGTCACCGGCTGGTTTGTTTGGAAGGGACTTTAAAACTCCTCTCATCCCATACCCCTGCACTGGGCAGAGATGCCTTCCACTATCCTACGTTGCTCCAAGCCTGGTCCAACCTGGTCTTGAACACTTCCATCAATGGAGCAGCCACAGCTTCTCTCAGCAACCTATGCCAGGGCCTCACCACCCTCACAGGGAAGAATTTCTTCTTAATACCTCATCTAAATTTATCCTCCTTCACCTTAAAGCCATTTCCCCTTGTCCCATCCAGGCCCTTTTCCAAAGTCCCTCTCCATTTTGCTTGAAGTCCCTTTAGGCACTGGAGGGGCCTCTACGGTCTCCCTGGAGCCTTCTCTTCTGTAGTTTGAACAACCCCAGCTCTCCCAGCCTGTCTCCAGAGCAGAGGGGCTCCAGATCGTGGAGCATCTCTGTGGCTTCCTCTGGACCTGCTCCAGCAGCTCCATGTCCTTGCTGTGCAGGAGGCCCCAGGGCTTGGGAAGCACTGCAGGTGGGGTCTCACCTGAGCGGAGTAGAGGAGCAGAATCCCCCCTATCACATGCTGCCCACATTGCTTGGAATGAGCCTAGCACAGCTTTGGCTTTCTGGGCTCCCAGTGCATGTGCCTGAGCCATGTTGAGCTTGTCAATCCACACCCCTAAGTCCTCCTCTGGGCTGTTCTTCCATTCTCCCGCAGGCTGTGTTTCTGAGAGGTTGCCCCAATGCAAGTGCAGTACCTGCCCTTGGCCTCGCTGGTGGTTGGCACAGATCCACCTCTCCAGCCTGTCCAGGTCCCTCTGATGCTATCCCTTCCCTCCAGTGTGTGACTCCAACACACAACTCAGTGTTGTTGGCAAACTGGTTGAGGATGCACTTGATCTCACTGTCTGTGCCACCACCACCAAAGATGTTAAAAAGTGCTGGTCCCAATCCCTGAGGATGGCACTCATCATTGCTCTCTACTTGGACATCAAGCCGTTCGCCACAGCTCTTTCAGTGTGACCATCCAGACAATTTCTTATCCACCAAATGGTCCATCCATCAAATCCATGTCTCCAGTTTAGAGACAAGGATGTCATGAGGGACAGTGTCAAATGCTCTGCACAAATCCAGGTAGATGATGTCAGTTGCTCTTCTGTCATCCACCAGTGCTGTAACCCCATTGTAGAAGGCCACTAAATTTGTCAAGCATGATTTGCCATAGTGAAGCCATGTTGGCTCCAGAGGATAATTCCAGCAGGTATTAAAGATTGGAATTATCTTCCTTTTTCCCTTGTGAAATCTCTAATCAGACACTTATGAGTGCTTCTAGTGACAGCCTGTGCAGATTCAGGGGAGGAAGTTCTCCATGAGGTGACAGCTTATCAACCCTGCAAAGCTCTCATAGGAGTTTGTTGGTGAGATGTGACCTGGGTGCATGTGAAAAGTGTCAGGGGCCTCTCTGTGACCCCCTGAAAATTCCTTGCCAAGTGTTCCAGGCTGAACTCCCTGGAGATGCACAGCAGGTGGAGCTGCCATGTCTCCATTACCATCCAACTTACAACCAAGTGATATTCTGGGCAAAAACAGCTGTGAAGGGAGATCTGGTGCACTACAGGGAGTTGTTTGTATTTCAGAAAGAAACACATGGGCCTGTTCGATCTTGTTTGTCATTCCCTTCAGCTTTCCTGGAACTAGGAAATGCTGTGCATCCTGCTGCCAAATCCAGCTGGCCTGCAGCACTGGTAGGATTCAGGCTTTTCATGGGCCACAATTTGAAGGGACAGTATTAGATCATGTCAGTGTTGACTGGCTCCCAACATTGCTCTGTGGCCACATGAGAGATGGGGGCTAAAGACAGAAATATAGGGGTTTTGGTCTGTTTAACCCTTTTCTTCAGTGGGTTATCCAGATGTTGCAGCTCCAGAAACTGTGGCCACGATACCTTTACAGATGTAGAAAATGAGAGGTGGAATGAGTTTGCTAGACCCTGTTCTTTTTAGCTTTGAGCTCTCCTCAGCTGTGCTGTTTCTAAACTGCTGTTTTATGGTGTAGTACTCTGTCAGTGATGAGTTCTGAATAAATCACCTCCTCCCTTGTGATTCCAAGGGTTTATAGAATGCCCATGCTGTGTTAGTAGGCAGGAATGGCAGCCCTTGAAATAGGGGGCTGTAGCAAAACATGTCGTTGATTTCCACCTTGACCTCAGATCACATGTTGCTTGTGATTCCATTGACTTTGAGATCCTCAGTTCCAGGGAGTTAGAAGATCGCAAAGAACATATTCAATATTTAAAATTCCCTGGGCCCATGTCAAAGGGCATCCCTGCCATTTCCTTCTGTTGCCTCCTTCAAAACTGGGAGTGTGCTGGACTCATGACCATCGCTGGCTCTGTTCCCTGCAGGAACTGACCTGCTCCTTGTGCAGGCACGTGCTGCCCTGCTCTGTCAGCAAGACTCTTGGAGGCTGCTGCAGGGGTTGAGGCATTTGTCAGACCTTCACAGGGAGATCTTAGTCTTCTCCCAAGGAAGAAGAAAATGCAAGAATGATATGTTCTGGTAACAGCACAAGGGACCATGGTGGACAGGAGACTGGTTTGCTGATGCTGTGTGGAGGCATCGAGTAGTTCAACTCTTTACTAGCCCAGTGCTTTCTGACACCAGCAGGGCTTGGCATCTTAGGGAGTTTAATGCCTGCCATCCTGTGTTTCTGTTGTTTTCCAGATGATGTGTCTGACTCTGAGGAAAGCATTTCAAGTAACAAATCCTGCAGGAATGAGCGATCCCTTCAGGAGAAGCTGGAGATCGTGACCAACGAAGGGCTGCTGCTCACTGTCAAGGTGTTCCTGGACTGGCTGAGGACAAACACAGACCTCATCATCATGTGTGCTCAGGTGGGGACGGTGTCAGGGCTCCCTCCAAGGCTGTGTCTGGGCAGCTACCCTGGACTGGGATGTGGAGGGGAAGTTGCAGCCACAGCCCTAGTCCCAGGCAGAGGGTGATGTTACATCCCCCATCAGCTGCATTAAACTAATCTGGACTTAAGAAGGGTGGTGAGGTTTACTCTTCATAAAGCATTCTGAGGGCTGTGAGATGCTGGAAGGCTCAAGTGTCCTGGTGGTTGTGTGCATCTCTCCTGACATCTTCTGTGGCCTTTTGTGTTCTTTTCCTGCAGAGCTCTCAGAGCCTGTGGAACAGGCTGTCTGTACTCCTGAACCTTCTGCCTTCTGCTGCTGACCTGCAGGAATCAGGTACTGGAGAAGGAAAAGACAATGTCATGTTTCACCAAGCCTAATCCTCAGTGATTCCCAGGATGTGAGATCCAGGGTGACATATTTCCCAGCAGCAGTTTTTATAAGCACAATGGGAAGTGACCCGTGCATGTGTTGGTTTTCTTGTTTAAACACAATTCCAGTTAAATACTGTCCCATAGACTTGAGAATCATAAAATCATGGAATATTCTGAGTTGGAAGGGACCCCCTGCCAGGTTTATCAAGTCCAATTCCTGGCCCTGACAGGGTAGCCCCAAAAATCACACACAAAAAATGCTCTATTAATGTATTATATATGGCTGACAACATACTGAAGCACTGACACCAGAGTATGAAAATCCATGTGTAGCCAACAGGACTGAAATTCACTGCCAGGAGCAGAAGCAAGGCTGTGATTTTTGTCATGGCAATCCTGGAAAATAGTTCTGGAGCTCCAGCTGCTTGTGAGGTGCCCCCTGTGTCTCTTTGGGGCTGTCTGAAGATTCCCATGGTTCACAAGAAGCAGAGTTTAAACAGGGATGCTCATCTGTTGGAACTGGTGGGAAACCTATCCCTCCAAACAAGAATCCTGGAGTCACTCAGCAGGCTGTTTGGGACAGTTGGTCTTTATATTGTGGGTAGCCTTTTGGTTCCTCCTTCAGGAGGTGCTCACAAGACATGTGTCATTAACACCTCTGCCAGTGACCATTACAGATCATGCACCTTAAAGCAGTTTTCCTCTTTGTCCCCTTATCAGTTGTTTTACTCTCCTTCCTGTCCCTCCTCTTCAGGGCTGGCCCTGTGTGATGAAGTCAAGGACATCCTGAGTGAAGCTGAGCTCCCAGACCTGAAGGCCAGCCTGCTGCTCCCAGAAGATGTGGCCCTGCGCAATCTCCCCCCTCTGAAAAATGCACACAAGAGGTTTAACTTTGAGCAGGAACGACCCATTTTCTCAGCAGTTGAGGAGGTGAGTTAGAATAAATCCTGAAGAAAATCAGACCTGGATTGTTTTATGTGGTTCCTTTTCCCAGCGCTGAGGGCCTGAGCAGAGGTTTAGGGTGGGTGAAGGGCTGCTGGTGTTTCTTGTGGCTTTCTTGTGTTGAGGAAGCCCAGATTGATGTCACTCCTGAGCATTCTGGCCAGCTGTAGCTCTCTCCTGCAGTCTCTGACTTCAGAAAAGATCAGAAACACCCATCAGAATTAGCAGTTTAATAGCAGTTCCTGCTTTTCCAAAAGTGTCAGCTGTGGGTCAGAGCTGGCTCAGGCTGAGCCCCATGGCCACCGACTGCCTGTTGCTTCCTTGCAGTCTGTTGTGCGGATCTGCTGCATTCGGAGCTTTGGTCACTTCATTACCCACCTGCAAGGCAGCATTCTACAGTTCAACTCAGAGCTTGGGATCTTCATCAGCATAGCACAGTCAGACCAAGACAACTTGCTGCACCAGGCCCAGGCTCAGTTTCACATGGTGAGTTGGCAGAGGTGGATGAATTCTCTGTACTTGGCACAGTTTCCTGTAGGTTACTATTAGGTAACCATAAACGTAGATCTTTGGGGAGAGATGAAAGTTCTGCTCCTTAAACCTATTTTAATGTCCCGTTTTCACCCTGTTTCTGGAAGCATGTGCTAACGTTAGCTGGTGTGTTTGCTGATAACTGATGTGGAAGTTTGGTTTTGCAACTAGGCTGCAGAGGAAGCTCGTCGGAACAGGCTCATGAGAGACATGGCTCAGCTTCGCCTGCAGGTAGGAGATGCCCGTTCCAGCCTGAAAACCAGCAGGGTAGTGGCTGGAATGCCAGAAACTGGGAAGGGAAGGGGGAACTCTCTGATCCCATCCCAAACAAAGGCAGTAAGTCCTCATGGGCTGAACTGTAGAATATCTCAAGTTGAAAGGGACCGATAAGGATCATGGAGTCCAACTCCCTGCTCCTCACAGGGCTACCTAAAACTAAATGAAATGCCCAAGAGCATTGTCCAGGCACTCCCTGAGCTCTGGCAGGCTTTGTGTAATGACCATTGCCCTGGGGAGACCCTTCTGCGCACCAACTGCCCTCTGGGGGAAGAACATTTTCCTAATGTCCAACCTGAACTGTTTCCCTGATGCAGCAATGAAACTGGAAATGGAATGAACCATTTCCTCGTATCCCATTGCTGGTCATCAGAAAGAGGAAATCAACACCTCCCCCTTGCTGACCCTCATGAAGAAGGTGTGTAGGTTGTGATGGGGGTTCATCCTCAGGCTTCTCTGCTCCAAGCTGAGCAAGCTGAGTAATCTCAGCTGCTCAAGGCCTTTCACCATCCTGGTCATTCTCCTCTGAACACTCCCTAATAGTTCAATGTCCTTCTTGTATTCAGGTGCCCAAAATTGCTCACAGTACTCAAGGTGGGGCTGTGCTGGGGCAGTTCAGAGTGGGACCGTCATCTCTCACCAGTCCTCTGGCGTCCAGTCCTCTGCTTTGTGTGCTGGGAGGTTGGAAGGGCCTGAGGGAGCTTTGCAGGGTGAATCTTGCCCTGTTTGATGGTTTGTTTAAGCATAATTGTGAAGCCATTGTCTCTGCATCTATTTTCAGCTGGAGGTATCTCAGCTGGAGGGGAGTCTCCAGCAGCCCAAGGCACAGTCAGCCATGTCTCCTTACCTTGTCCCAGACACCCAGGCCCTTTGCCAGCACCTGACTCTTGTCAAGCAGCTGGCCACCAGCGGGAGGTTCATAATCATCATCCCTCGCACAGGTATGGGGGCTCCATGGCAGGTAACTGTGGCTGCCAACCTGGCCCCTCTGTGCTGGGAGCGGGCCTGGGGGGCCTGGGAGGTGGCTTTCTCTCCTCCTTGACTTTGTCTGGAGCAGCTGCAACACCACTGCCATGTGTTGCTTTTGGAGCCTGTTTTATGTGTGGCCTGTTTGGAATCTGACAGTGTGTTGAAGAACATCTAGGAGGAGAGAGGTCCTGTTACCGTTCTGCCTCTCCAGCAACAGCCATGGCTACCATGCATCAGAGAGAATTCCGTGGGATGGGGATTACTTGACACTTCTGCATTAGTTTGCAGAAGTAGAACTGTTAGCAAGATGTTTTTTTTTTTTTTTTGTTAGTTATCGATGGCTTAGACTTCCTGAAAAAGGAGAACGCCGGTGCTCGAGACAGCATCCGGTATCTGGAGGCAGAATTTAAAAAGGGAAACAGGTGAGAGCAGGAGGGGGATGTGATTTGTCCTTTCTTTTTGGAATGAGTGGGCTTTGGGGTGGAAGAAGGTGTCAGTGGTGGGAGTAGGATGTGCATATCTTGGGGCAGAGTGAGGATTGGACCAAGGGAAACCCAGGCTTCGGGAACGAGAAGATGGTGTAGCAAATTCGGCAGCTGGTTCTCCAGATCTGCTGGTAGTTGCTGCTCACCTGTGAAATGCAGCTGCTTCTAAGAATGGGGGAGTTGCATCTCTGTAACTGTATAAACCAGAGCAGTGCCCTTTGCCACTGCACTGGCTGTGCTGGAAGAGCCAGGCTGTGCCTGGGTGCTCTGCAGAAACACAGACATCTGTGAGGACAAACTGTGTCTTCGAGGCCCATGTTGGGACTGGTGGGCTTTGAGACGTGGTGGTGTGAGCAGTACACAGGGACGGTGATGAGACAGGGAGGTGATCAAAGGGATTCACAGGGGATTCCTTGGGCGAGCCTTTGGGTGTTATTTGGGTTGGTAAAATCCAGTGAAAGACCCTGCAGCACTTGGAGGAGCTGCTGTGGAGCACTGACTTTGGTCTGTGTGACAAGTCTCCGTGTGAGCTCAGAGACTCTGCTCTCTTCTTAGGTACATTCGTTGCCAGAAAGATGTTGGGAAGAGCTTCGAGAGGCATAAATTGAAGAGACAAGATTTAGATGCCTGGTAAGATTTCAGCATCTGAGGGTGTCTGAGCCTGGTTCCCAGCAGGCAGGTGGCTTTGGGGGCAGGTGTTAGGAATGGAACCCATTATAGAGCTTTTTCTATGTGAATGTAGTGGGTTGATCCTGTCTGGATGCCAGGTACCCACTGAAGCCACTCTCTCACTCCCCTCTGCAACTCAACAGAGGAGAGAAAATAAAAGGAAGAATTCATATGTTAAGGACCCGGAAAGATCACTTACCAATCACTGTCATGGGCAAAACAGTCAAAGTGGGGATATTAATTAAATTTATTACTAGCAGAATGAGAGCAGGAGAATGAGAAGTAAAAGAAATCTTAAACACCTTCCCCCCACCCCTCACTTCTTCCAAGTTCTACCCTATGCAGTGGCGTAGGGAGATGGGAATGGGGGTTATGATCAGTAGTTGTTTCTGCCACTGCTCAGAGAGAGAAGATGGAGTACTTCCCCTGCTCCCCATGGTGTCCCTCCCACAGGAGACAGCCCTTCACCAACTTCTCCAGCGTGAGTCCATGTCATGGCAACAGTTCTTCACAAACTGCTGCAATGTGGGTCATTTTTCCACAGGGTCAGTCCTTCAGGCACAGGCTGCTTGAGCGTGAGTCCCCTGCAGGGCCACAACCACCCTGCTTCAGCTTGGGCTCCTCTCCCCATGGGTCAGCAGGTCCCTGCCAGGACGCTGCTCCAGCAACAGCCTCCCACAGGCGTCACAGCCTCCTTCCAGCATCCCCCTGCTCTGTGTGGGCTCTTCCCCAGGCTGCAGGTGGATCTCTGCACCTCGATGGTCCTCCATGGGCTGCAGGGACACAGCTGCCTCACCATGGTCTTCACCACAGGCTGCAGGGGAACCTCAACTCTGGCACCTGGAGCACCTCCTGTCCCTCCTTCTCCCCTGACCTTGAAATCTGCATTGTTGTTCACATGTTCTCACTCCACTCTTCTCTGAATGCATCTTCATTTACCCGATAACTTTTTTTCTCCTTAAATACGTTATCACGGAGGTGTTATTCTCATTCCTTATTGGCTCAGCCTTGGCCCACAGCAGGTCCATCCTGAAGCCACCAGCATTGGCTCTGCCGGCCGTGGGGGAAGGTTCTGGCAGCTTCTCACAGAAGCCACCCCTGTAGCCCCCCTACTACCAAAAGCTGGCCACACAAACCAAATAGAGTGAGTAATGATGAAATTCCCTGGAGTTAAGGACATCCATCTGCGCATCTGACACCGAGTGCTTTGTGCTCAGAAGGGTCTCAGAAGAGTCCTCAAGAGGAGCAGGGAAGCAGTCCTTCCCACGTATCCTTCTGAGCAGATGTGGTCTTCCCACTGACCTTCCCCGCTGTTTCTCTTTTCTGACAGGAATCTCTATAAAATACTGGACAGCTGCAAACAGCTGACAGTGTCCCAGGGGAGCGGAGAGGACGACACCACAGGAATGGTGACCATCATCACGGGCTTCCAGCTGGAGGACCCAAGCACATTCTCGGTGCCCATGCAGGTCGGTAGCTCTTTTCTGGCTGAGCTGAGCTGTTCTGCTTCCTAGCAAGGGTAAAACATGATTTATGGATGATTGATTGGCAAGAGATTTTCTTTTTTAAATGTTTTCTGCCTTGGCTAGTAGCTGTCCTGGTTCTCCAAAGTTAGCTTATAAGTTGAAATTCCTTTTTTCCTTGATTTGTCATGTGTTTGTGGTGCAAAGTATCCTGGAAGAGGTGGGAGAATTGAATTTCATGTCTGTGCAGGCCTCTTGTGCCAGAGCAAGGAGAATTGGAAAGATTGGGCCTTCCGGCTGTGCCAGACTGCCAGAGAGTCCCCCATTTTGGGAACAGCAGTTGTCTTGACAGGGCAAGGAAAAAAATAACTGCCTGTTTTGTCTTTTTGCTTGCAGTCTGCCATCCAGGCAGCCGCCAATGCCAGCATAGAAATAAAAAATGTTCTGGAGTTCTACAAGCAGTGGAAAGAGATGGGCTGATGGTCAGAAAGGCATCAGGTTGGTGAACCTTTCTCTCCCCCTCTCGGAACGTGCAGCGTCTGAACGAAGGAAACAACAATCTGGGCGACACTTAGACACGAAGAAGCAGCAGCAGCAACAGTAACAAAAATACCTACCCAAATGAATTAAAAAGAAAAAAATCCAATGTGGGCACGCACACAGACACCCTCCACCTGCATCCCAACCAGACGGCTGTACAGCTCCGACGGCGCCTACTGCTCTGAGAGAGGCCCCTGGGCACGGCTGGGGCAGAGCTCTGCCCTTCTCCCAGTCGGCAGAGATGGGCGAGAGACGGGCAGTCCTTAATCCCCCTCCTTCCTCCCAAAGCTTGCTTGGCCAGCAGAAATGGGCCAGCGGTTCAAAGCGTGGACTTGATTTCAGCGAAACCAAACCAGCGTAGCAGAAACAGAGCCCTCTGCCTTGGGAAAGAAGATCCAAAGAGTGTTTTGCTCTTGCTTGGCAATCTGGGGACAGGAAAGTGGATAGTTTTTTTCTCCTCCTTTGAATTAATTGTTTTTCAAGGTTTTTTTTTCCTTTTACTTCTTAGTTTTTATATATATAAATAATATTAAAAAAAAAAAGGAAAAAGAGGATTTCCCTTGGGGTTCTGGATACTCTTCCAATGTCAGAAAGAAAAGGAAACAATTATGCTATTTAAATGGGGGGAGAAGCTCTTAATATAATTTTTTTTTGTCTTTGAACAAGCATATTTATTTCCTTTCCCCCATGGAGCAGGCTCAGTGCAAAGGAATGTGGGCCTGCAAGGAGGGAGCAGCCCCATGGTGCACATCACCGCTCTCCCTGTGAGCCACACACTTCATGAGCAGCATGAGTTCACCTGTGCTGCTCCAGGGAGGCCACAGGGCTCTGTACCTCCATCCCCAGTCTCTCCCACTTTGCTTCCAGCATTAGACCTCGGGGGAAAAGGAGGAATCTTGCAGAGTGCCTGGAAGAGAGAAAAGAGCCTGGTGGGATTTAAACACAGATGAGGCTCAACAGCTTGGCTTGAGCACTGTGACCCTGCCACGGAGCAGACGTCTCTGAAGGACCCAACGCCTCTTTTTTGTCTTTTCTTTTTTTCCCTTTTTCCCCTGAGTCTTGCAATGGGGTGTGGAGGAGGAAGGAGGATCTCAAAGCCATTATCTTCTGCTGGTTGTTCAACACACCACTGCTGCTATGCCATGCTAGAGAGGGTAGCAGAGCTGGAGCATTTGTGTCCTCTGTCCTTGTGTCCCTCAGGGCTGGTCCAGGCAGTGCCATGACCTCCACTGCCCAGGAGGACCAGGCTCACGGACTGTTCTGTGCTTTTTGCATCCCAGACAGGAGGGATGATTCTACCTGGACAGATGCTGGAAGAGCTGGTTCCCCAGATGACCTGTGAGGGACCTCAGTGACCTCCATCCCAAGAGCATCTCACACAACCCATGTCTGACACGTCACTCGCCAGCGCTTGGACGTGAAGCCACGGGTTCCTCGCAGGGCAGTGGGAGTGGGGCTGGGTGGCCTCTCCATGTTCCCTCTGCCTCCATGTGCCCATGCAACAGATGTCTTCATCCACATGAACCAGCAGCAGCTATGCAAGTACAAACCACTGGAGTCTACCTGTCTGTCTGTTCTCACATGACCCAGCCAGAAGCTGCTACAGCCGGGGTGTAACATGGGAAGCCAAGTCACATTCTCCAGTCTGTGGGTGCTCCGAGCATGGTGCATTGTACTGCAAGGGTGGGATGTTCCTTGTTTTCAGGTAAAAACTAAGCATACCAGCACAAGTCGCAAAGAATTTGTTTCTTTTCCAGTTCCAGCAGCTTTGCAACACAGCAGAGGGAAACGCCAAGCTCTGCAGTACAGCCAGATCCATCCCTGGGGGTTGACAGGCATGTGTAGGGGAGGGACAGGAGTTTCCCTAAAGGATTTTCCCTTTTGCAGCTTTTCCTGAAACAAAGTGCTTTGCTTGGCTAAGCCAAGGAAAGGACATATGCAAGACAGCACATCAGAGACTTTGGCTCCCCTTGGACGTTCTTGGAGATCTGAGATGGGCTGCAAAACTCACAGTCACTCTTCCCTCCAGTGGTTTTATTTGAAGCCATTTGTGTGTGTAGCTCATTATTTCTGCTTGATGGGGTGGAAAAATAGAAGGGAATCACCTTGTGGGACATGGAAAGCAGAAGTACCTCCCTCTACCCCTCAGCTGATATGCAGAGTGCTGCACTTGTGGTGAAACCCTTCTTGTCTGGCAGGGGCCTGACTCAGGGGCACAGAGAGCTGGCGGGCTCTGCTTTTTCCTGCTGCTGAGGAAATCCCCCTGATTCCAGCTGCTGAGCACAGCAGAGCCATCTGGGAGTCAGCTGGGGCTGAGCCTGACTGTGTCCTCAGAGCCCTCAATGTCACACTTGGGGTTGGTGAAGAGAAGCATTGCAGGGCTTCAGTCAAAGCAGTGAGGAGCTGGGGGCAGTTGCTCAGCTTTGCTCCAGGCTGGTAATTCCCTTGGTCCCAGCTGGATCTTGAGGGGAGAGAAGAGCAGTACAGGCAGAGCAGCAGCCCGGAGGGAGTCCCTGTTGCACCATGGTGAGTGTCCCAGTTTGTGCAGCTCTCGGGGCTCTGTAGGGTGGGAGCTGGGAGCCAAGTGCTGTGGGGTCAGGGCAGCAGAGGAGGCTGAGGCTGGCACAGTGTTCTGGGTCCCTGAGGCCTAGTTTGGGCACAGGACAGAGTTTAAGAACAGAAGTAAATAAACTCAATTTCTGTAACCAGAGTTTGTGGAGCTGCTGTGAGCCCATGCAGGGCCACGTGGTGAAAGTGGGGGCTGCTCACAACTATCTCTTAGTAACTGCTGGGGCTCCCTGAGGGATTGGTTTAATATTCCCGAGGTTTTGTCCATCTGTACGCTCTGGGCTGCCTGGGGAGGGATTGTGACTTTTTAAAACAGTACCTGAAGGGTTCCTTTGTCACCCTCTTCCCCTCCAGAGCACAGGGCTGTGGTTGAGGACTGGTTTTTGAATGCATGTCCACACTTAAGATACATGGAGCCGAAAAAGTGGGAGACTCCAAAGCTTGGGAGCAGTAGTGTAAGCTGCAAAGTGCCCTCAGGGAGATGGCATGTGGTGTCCTCTGGAACACATGGCCTTCTGGTGTGGCTCAATGTGTCATCTTTAGGACTGGGGTAAAGGAAAGCACTTAGCCCTCATCCCAGTGCTCAGGATGAGTTGGAGTTTCCTCCCTGGGGATAAATGGAACAGATCTGCTCTCTCCAAGGGCCTGTGCCTGTTTGCCAAGCTTGGGATTTGGTGCATCATCAACACCATAAGAGAGCTCTGAGCTGGCAGCTGTGTCCCTGCCCTGGAGTGGTGGTCACTCATGCAAAGCAAATGGGATGGTCTGTGGGAGGCTCCGTGTATCCTGTGGCTGCTGTGTGCTGTGGCAGGGGTCTCCCTGAGACACCTCCCCAGCCTGAGCCAGAGCTGTGAGCTGCTTTTCCAAGAGAGCATTGGGCAGGATGGAGACTGTGCAGGCCCTGGCCACGGCTCTTCCTGCAGTATGGCTCCTGCAGTGACTCCAGGCTTGCCCAGACCAGTTCCAAGCCAATTCTGTAGCACCCGCTGTGCTGGGAAGGAGGGCAAATGAAAAAAACATCTTGTGGGCCAAAACCAAGGTTTTTCATGTGTTTTTTGGGTTTGGTTTTCTCTTCGTTACCACCCAGTTGAGCTGTTGGGGGTTTTTGGGGTGACCCCATGCTGGGAGGACACAGGTCTGTGGTGGCTGAGGCTGGCTGGGCTGTCCCCACACCACAGTGGACATGGTTACTGGTGCTTGTTGGACTTCTGCTCTGTAGTTTCAAGGGCTGTTTCGAGCAGCTCATCCCTCTGCTCCCATCCTTGCTTGGTTCAAGGCCACCTGCATTGTCTCGGGTTTTCTCTTGCATCTTCAATTTAGGGTTCTTTTCCTTCTTGGCGTGCAGCAGTGTTGGCCCAGCCAGCCGGGGTGGGAACAAGGTGGGCTGGCACAGGGGCCATGTCGCTGGGCCTGCCACTGGCAGTGAGGGGATTGTTAGTTTGAGGCAAGGGACAATCACCTCTCCTCACCCCTCCTGTGGCACACAGGCCTGCGGAGTGGGGAGGATCGCTCTTGCTGGGGGACAAGGGGGGCACGGGGCCCAGCTGGGTGAGGAGGGGCTGGGGCTCTAGGCATGTGACGGCGGTCCGAACACATTGACTGGCTTAATAAAATACCAGATGTTTGTACCTCGTGTCCTGTGGTCCTTCCCAGACCATCCTGCCTTTCCTGTGCAGCCCAGAGCCAGCTGCATTTTACATCTGTGAATCCGCCCTCAAGCATGTGCTTTGCTGAGCAAACTTTCTGCTTTTCAGGGAAAAAAATGCAGGTGGATCCTTCCTTATCCTTCTGATGGGGATAGGATTTCCATTGCTGCCTCTGCAGTTTGTGATGAGTTCATCCTCTTGCCAGGACTCCATGTGCTGGTGCCACAGGAGCACCTCTGACCCCAGCAAAAGTATCTGCTGTGGCTTGTTGGGCACCTTCGCTGCTCAGTTCTAACAGGAAAGGGGGGAAGTATAAATTTTTTAAATATGTGACTTTTTGGTGTCCATTTGAGGTGTCAGGCAGAGGGTGGGCTGGGGCTGTGTGCCAGAGGTCAGGCTCTGTGAGGGTTCCACCATGTGCTGGGGATGAGGGAAACGGGGATGTTTTATCGGGGGAAAAGAAAATTAATCTGTGTTCCCATCTTTGTATTTGTTCTGACCAGAACTCCCTCATTTGCTCTGATGCTGAGAAGCATGATCTGGATACCGGCATAATTCCCTCTCCCTCTGGTTCTTTGGAGGCTGCCAGCAGCAGGGAAGGCCACAGAGGGTTGTGAGAAGGCAAATCTGGCTTCAGTCCCCCGTGGGGGAAGGGGCTGTGGGTGAGACATGCCCTGTGTTCCAACACCACCCTGGCACAAAGGGACTGTCACTGCTGGCTCTGTCCCCTCCAGTGGGGCCGGGAACACCTCTTGCAGCTTGGGAGGGCTGTACAAAGAGGCCACCAGCATTCCTGGCCCTGACAGGCTGTGGATGTGCTGTTGGCCCGACAAGAAACCCTGAACCTTTGGTGTTGGTCCATGCAGGCAGCATGTTGCTGCAGGGGTACCATGGGAGGGAGTTTGTCCCATGCCCCTTACATGGGATTGAGCTGAGGGTGAAATTGAAACAGGAAAAGGCCACAACACTGGTCAGGGACTGGGATTTTTGCTCCTGCTCCTTGGGCAACCGAGTCCTCAGGGACCCCCAGGAGCTGCCATCTCTCCAGCCCCACTCACAGCCCATTTCCCTCCCTCTCTGTGCCTCCAGTTTCCCACTTCTGGCACACATGGGTCATTTCCCTGCCCTGAAGA
This sequence comes from Campylorhamphus procurvoides, assembly GCA_013396655.1. Lineage (NCBI taxonomy): Eukaryota > Metazoa > Chordata > Aves > Passeriformes > Dendrocolaptidae > Campylorhamphus > Campylorhamphus procurvoides. The sequence goes on along the minus strand of WBMV01008887.1, from coordinate 81,734 downwards.
CCTCCTTACCTGGGTTTGCTGTGTTTATGTGGGTTATTTTGGGGGGGTTGTTCAGCACTAGGGTCTGCATTCCGGTGTGGAGACTCCAAACCCTCCCAGCGGCCTCCTGCCAGCACTGCTGGGGACACACATCTTCCCCTTGGCCGAGGCTGCTGGAGCAGCAGAGACCTGCTGTGGACCAGCCAACGCCTCCGGCTCTTCGGGACAGGCACACAGTGAATTCGAGCTGCTCATGCTGTGCCCAGCACCCAACACGAGCCCTCCGGGGGTCAATAAATCCCCAAGGATGGGAAATTAAAAGCATTGATCCGGCTCTCAGCTCGGCCCTCTGCCCCCGGAGCAGGGGGTCCATCCAGCTGTGGTGCGGAGCCCCTGCTGGCGTTCGCCCCTATGGACTGAGGCGGAGCCGCCGCCAACTCCGCTGCTGCCAGGTCAGTTTTGTTTTCCCAGACTTTTGCTTTTTCTACTTCTCCGCTCCCAGGTCTCCTCTGGTGGGACCCAGCTGTGTGAACCGGTGGGTGGGTGTTTATGAGGGTCCCTGCGTGGCCCTGCATTCGGCTCGGTCGCCTGTCCCGGCTCTCCCATTTCGGTGGCGTTTCAGGTGCGGTGCCCGCAAGCCGGTTTCCAATGGCCCCTCCAGCGATGGAGTCTCCCACATCCCCCCCGCCCCAACCCCCGAGGCACATCGGGGGTACCCCCCGTGCACCGGGAGGGTCCTGGCTCCAGGCGGGGCTCGGGGGCATCTCGGCCAAAGCACGGCCGTGCCAGGGCGGGCGGCGTGTCCGGCACAAAGCTGCTGCCCTTGAGAGCCCGCAGAGCCCGCCGGAATGGAGCCGGGGGAAGGGGGCGGTGGCGGGGCCGAGACCCCGGCCCTGGTGGTGGCGATGAGGGGGCTCCAGAGGGCAGCTGGAGGAGGAGGCGCCCACACGGAGCAGTCCCCGTCTCACCGGTGCTCTCGCCAGCGCCGCTCCAGCTCCTGCTCTGCGGCGAGAAGTGTCTCCGGGTACTTGGGTGGTATTGGTTTTTCCTCCTGCTAAACCACCGGGTGAGTTTTGGGCTGGAGGTGTGGGTGAGGTGCTCAGGACACCCCTCGTGCTGCCAAGCCGCTTTCCCTGTTGTCTTTTCCCCGGCTGCCCCGCTCGGAGCTCCTCACCAGCCCCTGCGTGAGAGCTCCGCAGCGCCGGGGCTGGGGGGAGCTGCGGGGCATTGGGGTGGGCTCGTCCCTGCCATGGTGGGCTGGTCCTAAGGCTGCGTCTGCCCGGGACATCCCCAGGGCTGGGAGGCTCCGCGGGGAGGGGGATGAGGCACGATCTGGCTCTTTCCTGCAGCCCCCCGGACTGTTGCCAGCACCCACCCATGGCCCCATCATGGTTCCCCTGTCCTGGGCCTGGGGTCCTGATCCTGTTCAGCCCGTGGCTCTTTGAAAGAGTGAGAGGAGACTTTGTTGGGCACAACCCTGGAAAAAGCGGGGAGATGTCCTGGATGTGTCCGTCCTGGCTCCTGCAGCCCCGTCCCCCAGCGGGCTCTGTCCTGTCCTTGAAGGACACGGGCTGTGGCCCCAAGCCCTGACCCCTCTCGCCCTGAGTGCTGTAGCTCCGAGGCGCTGCCAGTAAAGCTGCCGCAGATCTTCAGGGTCCACCCTCACATGCGTGTGGCTGGAGAGGGAGGGCTCTCCCGCCAGGTTCTTTCCCCAGTTCCCTCATCCAAGATGGGAAGTCACCTGGAGTTCCCACCCAACCTTGCTTCAGGTGGGAGATGCTCCCAGCCCACCCTGCCTCAGTTTCTCCACCCACCATAACCCCAACAGCAGCTCTAGGGCTGCCCCGCCGCCCCCAGGATATTCCCCAACCAGCCATAATATCCCCACAGATCAGGATGGGATCACGTCAGGATACTGACACCCAAAGAGCTCGGCCCTTGACTGCGTCCTCAGCTCCTTCAAGACGGTCAATGCCTGGACACACTTCCTGCTGACTTGGTGGGGATGGAACAGGAATGGAGATGAGGATGGGAATAAGAATAGTGACAGACATGGGCATACAGGGTAGCAACAGGGATGAGATTAGAGATTGGATGGGGACAGGGACAAGGATGGCAGTGACAAAAGGATGGTACAGGAGACAGCCATGGAGATAGGGACAGGGCTGGAAACAGGGCTGGGGATGAAGCGGGAATGTAGATGGGGATGAAAACAAGGATGGAGATGGAGACGGAGACAGGGACAAGGATTGGGATAGGGAGAGGGATGGAACTCACCCCAAAACATGCTCTGCCCCAAGTATTTCAGGTGGTGCTTCTTGGTGCTCTTGTCCTCCCTGGAGCTCTGCCAGGAGCCTCACCACTGGCCCCTGCTCATCTACCTGCTGCTTGTCTGTGCCTACCCCTTCCCCTCCAGCTGCGCCCACACCTTCAGCTCCAGGTCAGCACACGCTGCCACATCTGCTGTCTCTGCAACTGCAGAGCCCTCAGCCTCTCCAGCTGGGGTGAGCTCTGTGGAGAAGGGCTGGCACAGGGATGGGACAGGGAGCTGCAGGTCCCACAATGCCACGTGTCTCTCACAGGCTGTGTGTTTGCCTGTGGTGCCTACAGGATGCTGAACCACTGTGTAAGCAGCATTTGGCACTGATACTTTGTCCCCACAGCTGCTTTGGACTCATCTGCACCGGCCTCTCTGCTACTCCTGGTATGTCTATGGTAAGGAAAACTGGGGTTGGAGGTTTCCTTCTTCTCAGCTTTGGGGCCCTCTCAGTGGTTCCCATTGCTCCGGCCCAAAGCCAAGGTGTTTGCAGGATCCCACAGGGCTGACAGGGGTCTGTGACCCCCAAATCCACAGACCGCTACCTGGACCAGTCCCTTTCCCAGCAGGTTCAGTGCACTAACACTAAGAATGTGTCTGTGTCTGTATCTGTGTCTGTGTGTCCCTGTCCCTGCTGCAGCACAGCCACTGCTCGGTGTCAGCCCCAGGGGCTGCATGAACAATGCTGGAGACAGAAATGAGGGTTTGGGCTCAGGGGAAGGTGTGGAGAACTGGCAGAGGCTGCAGGTGGTGGGAGCAGAGTTTAGTGGGGTTGGTACCAGTGCCCTGGCTGAGTGTGGGCTGGGGATCTTGTGCCATGGAATCCAGGGACTGAACCCCCAGGGGTTCATCCCCAGGAGATGAACTGGGAAATGGGTGTAGAGTGGGCAGGCCCTGGCACAGCTTGCCCAGAGAAGCTGTGGCTGCCCCATCCCTGGAAGTGTTCAAGGCTAGGGCTTGGAGCAACCTGGTTTAGTGGAAAGTGTCAATGCCAATGTCAGGGAGGGGTGGAATAAGATGAACTTTCAGGTCCCTTTCAAATCAAACCAGTTGTGATTGCAGAATTTGGGGCAGGGAGGATAAATGACCCTTATGTGGGTACTCAGCAATGTTTGTGTGGGGTGTGTGTGTGTGTGTGTGTGTGTGTGTGTCAGGGTTAATGAGTAATTAAGGTCGTTTGTGACAGATGCCAGTAGCTGGGAAGGGCGCAGGACCCCGGGGTGCAAGCAGCAGCCCTGCTGCCCCCTGATAACCCCACTGGGAGGGTTATCAGGAGCCCACTGGGTTCCTCATTAGCAGGGACAAGATCCAGGGGTGGTGGAACTGCTCCACCACAGAGCCTGGGAGGGGACAGGGAGGGAGGCCAAAGGTCCTCAGCCATGTGTGGTGGGGTGACATGGGGCATGTCCACTACAGCCTCCCACCCACCCACACCCCTGTCCTGGGAAGGAACTGGCTCCACAATCTGCTTTTATTTCTTTCAAGGGCTAACAGAAAAGGTGTAAAGCAGGGGCTGACGGGGTGCTCAGGGCTCAGCCCCTGCCCCGCGCTGTGGGCGGGGGGCGGCGGGGACTACACGAAGCCGTAGTAGCGCCGATACGCCTCCTGCAAACCGACCTGGTCAGCCAGCTCGTCACAGTCGGGGTTGAGCTCGCACACCTCGCGCTTGGCCTCCAGCGGGTCCGGCGGGGCTGCCTGGACACTGCTGGGGACAGACGAGAGGCTCAGGGGAGTGCTGGGAGATCCCCTGGGGGCTGGAGGATCCTGGGGAGGGGCTGAGCCAGCGGGGACCTCCTCAGAGTCACCTGGGGGCGGTGAACCCTGGCCCAGCACCAAGAGCTACCTGCCAGAGCCATAATTCCGCTTCTGCCTCTGGACCACCTCGGCACTGGCACGTCTGGAGATGAAAGCTGAGGGGACAGCAAGGTGCGTCAGGGGGGTCGTATCCCCCCGTCCCTGGGCAGCAGGGGTGAGTGTGCCCATGGTCACTCACCTTCAGACCCGGGCGAGTCGTCGGTGCTGGAGGAGCGATCAGCAGCTGGGGGGTGACAAGGAGCAGTGGGTGGGCTCAGGAAGGTCCCGTGCAGGTTCTTGCCCTCACCTCACTCCTCCTTCGGAGGCTCAGAACCCTCACTGAGACCCCCAACCTGTCAAAGGGCGTCCTGTTCCCCATCTCCCTGCTCCAGCCCCATGCCCTCCTGCCCCAGGGCTCAGCAAATCTCCCTAGTCCCTTTGCTCCCTCCAAAACCCTTTCCCGGGGCACTGCCCACCCTCATCTCCATCATGCCTGGACACCCCCTGTACCTTTGCGGCAGAGGCCGAGCGTGAGGAGGGCCAGCAGAGTCAGCAGCATGAGGGGCTTCATGGTGCCTCCCGGCGTGGGCACTGGGCTCGGTACAGCCCCAGCTCCCTGGGCAGCTTTATAGGGTGCTGCAGCCCCAGCGAGGGGGGGACACGGCCCCACCAGGGTTATTTCCAGCACATCCGCCGCGGCCGGAGCTGCAGGCACAGACAGCAATTGTGGTTTGGGATGAACTTGGTCCCCCCGTGCCCAGCCAGAGCCCACAAAGGGAGGGAAGCATGGCCCAGGGCCAAAGGGGATTTACTGGTGAGCCCAGCCCTGTCAGCCTGGCAGCACCCAGTCCCCCCTGGGACAGGCACTGGAAGGCTCCTTGCTGCAGTCCTCAGTCACCCACTGCCCTGTCCCATTTCCCACTGCTGGATCCCAGCAGGCTGCTGCCACTCTGGAAGATTTTCCTGCCAAAACCTGGGGGGTTTTTCCTCCCCATGAAGGGCCAGTAGGGACTTGTTTGCCCATATTTGGGGATCAGCATGTGCTCCTCTTGTGGCAGAGCCATGCTGTGTCCCGGAAAGAGGGAGAGCAAGTAGGTGCCTGTACCCTTGGTCTTCATGCAGCTCCCCCCTGTCACATCCCAGAGGCAGATGCTGCATGGTCAGAGCAGCAGCTGTTCCCAAAAGCAGGACTTGAGAGAGAGGTCCACCACCTCTAAAAACCCCAAAATGAGGCTTTTCCAGAACAAAACGTGCACTTCTGGCCCCATGCAGGGGAGTGGGACAGCCTGAGCAGAACTTGTATCCATCCATCCACCATCCATCCATCCTTTCACATCCTCCTCTCCCCCAGACCCCGGCAGTGCCTGGGCACTCACCCACCCCATTTGTCCATGTTTAACTCCAGGAGGGCTCTGGGCAGTGGGAGCCCCTGGGGCCGCTGGGTGACGTTCCTCTTTGGCATCCTGACCACTTTCAGATCCTATAAATCCCAGCCCTGTCTTGAAAAGTGGAACCGGAGGCTTTGGGGTGGAGGAGGAGAGAAATGCTGAACCCAGAGCCTTTGTCAGACAAACCCATAAAGTACAGAGTACACGGGCCAAGTGCGCAGCAGGAGCCAAGCCAGGAGCAACAGCCCCAATTTATTCAGATTCCAGCGAGGGGAGGCAGAGGGGAAACTGTGGCAGCTGCTCTGCCAAGGGCTCTAATTGAAAGCAGAGGCTGGGGTGTGGTGCGAGTGGCCACTGCTGCCCCCCATTTTTCATAGGGCACAGCCTCTCCCTGGGGTGACCAGGAAACCTGCTGCCCTTGGTGGCTCTTGGACACGGCTCTCCCCTCAGTCCTCATCAGGCACGGGGGACTCTCCTCGTTCCTTGCCCAGCTCCGAGGAACAACCTCTCCTTCATGCTGAAGGCACTTGTCCCTCGTGGGGCTCTGCCAGGCAGATCCTTGGAGCCTCTGCATTCCCAGTCAGCAAACTTCCAATGAGGTGGTAAGAGACAACTCTGGATAGGTAAAATCCGTCTGGTTCCAGGAGGTTCCACTGGGGAACATTAAACCCCTGTGCCACAAGCCCACGAAGTCAAGGCAGGGCTGTTTTGACCTCTGCATGCCAACAGCACATCCCCAGGTTCCTCATGCTGCTGAGAGGGCAGCAGGGCTGAAAAATAACTGGGAAAACAAACAGCAATGAGGAACTTGGAGCAGCTGCTGTCACGTCTGTGAAGGGCACGGGTGGTTTGAGCACAGAGACTGAATGAACCTGCAAACACGGGCAAGAACATCAGCTGTGGCCAAGTGCTGCCTGCGGGGCTGGGGCAGCTGTAACCTGCCCTGGGCTGTATGTGCTCCTGCTCCCAGGTTCCTCAGGCCTGTACACAGCCCAGCTTGGGGCATAAGGCAGTGATTTTTGTCTAATGCACAGCTAAAATACCTACAAGGCCCGAAATGTGGCTTTAGTAGCTGGCATCAGGCCTGTCACAGCACTAAGGGACCAGGTGACTGCACAGACACACTTTGGGACTCTCCTCCCTGTAAAGGAGAGTGGGGAATAGCGGACTGCCATTTGTTTCCAAAGATCCCAATGCTTTCTTTTTTGTTTCTCCAACAAATCTGATCAAACCATGCCAGTCCAGCCCCCCTGCAGTGGCCTTACAGGGCAGTTGGGTGGCTGTGCACACCCCATCCCACCAGCATGGACCTCCTGCAGCCTCACTGTGGCTCCTGGAACGCCATGATGAGTTCTCGCTGTTCTTTACTTATCTCCTGGAAGAAAAACAACATACAGACCTCAGCAGGATGCTTCTCCCCTCCCTGCCACGTTCAGGGCTTGAAGCCCTGAACACATACACTGCTGTCCTCTGCATGTGCAGAACACAACCCTCTCATCTCCCACGGGAACATCCCACATTCCGCCCAGTGGACAGGGAAGAGCACCCGAGATGTCCAGAGAAAATGCCCAGGTCTCCAGTTTCAGTGGGACCTGGCTGCTGGAGAGGCCTTGGAGAAGTGCAGGGTTTAAATGTCATTCACCAGCCAGGCCCCATTGAGTCTCCCTCAGGCTGGTACTATGAGGAGGAGAGTTGTTTGGTTTTATCTGTTTTTACCTGCCAGGCTTGTCTGTGAGCCTGGATCAGCTGCTGTAGCTCCACAATCTTGTCCCTCCCTGCCAGCACGGACTCAGCCACCTTCCTGTTCTCCTCCTCCTTCTCCCTGAGAAGCTGGCGCAGGTAGGAGCGGTGCTTCAGGAGGTATGGCACCAGGGCACTCTGGACATCCTGCTCCGGGATCCCACTGGGGCGCCTGGGGACACAGCAGGACCCGGAGCTGTTGGAGAGCAGCGATCCTGCCCCGCAGTTCACCTCACAGCTCCCAGCCTGGCACGGAGCTGCTGCCACACCAGGACAGCTCCACGGCTCCTGCAGCTCCTCCGGCACCGGGGGCCAAGGACAGCCAGAAGGGGGACCTCAGTGTGGAGCCCTCGGAGGGAATGGGGGGTCCTTCCCCAAATCCAGCCACGAGCAGAGGCCTAGAGCAGGCAGGATGCGAGTCACCTCCCCACGAGAAACACAAAGTTCTGATGTTTCTGGTTCAAAGCCCTAGCACCTGCAGCCCCTGCCAAGGCCCCAAGCCAGGATCCCAGAGAGCACGCAGGGGTGCTCTGTTGTCAGACAGGAGCAGTGCCCAAAACACCTCATCAGCCCCTCAGACTGGTCAGGATTGGGTTTTCCCCCTGGTCTCAGTGGCACTGACCTCCCTGTGCTGAGGAAGCAGACAGAGATGGATCCCTTATTCACAGAAGCACAGTCTGAACTGATTTTTGGGTGTTTTAGGCCCCGTGACATTGCTGTCAGATAAATGCTAAAGATACAGCAGGTTTCTGACCCTCCCTTGCAGCATGCAAACGTCATCCTGTTGCCCTTGTAGGAACGTGGCTCCCACCCACCCCTGGCCACCCGTACCATGCTGGCTCTTCCCGGTCCTTTGCCTCCTCCACAATCTTGTCCAGTGAGTCGAAGAGCCCCTCCAGATTCCCTTCACTTTTTATCTCCTGGATCTCCTCCTGTGAAGGAAGGAAGAGGGATTCAGCAGGACCCAAATGGAACAAACACAGGCACCACTTGTGAGCCCTCACTGGTCATGGAACCATGGAATGATTTGGGTTGGAAGGAACCTTAAAGCTCATCCAGTCCCACCACTTGCCATGGGCAGGGACACCTTCCACTAGACCAGGTTGCTCCAAGTCCTGTCCTATCTGGCCTTGGACACTTCCAGGGATGGGGCAGCCAGAGCCTCTCTGGACAACCTGTGCCAGGGCCTGCCCACACTCAAGGGGAAGAATTTCTTCTCAATATCCCATCTAATCCTGCCCTCTGTCAGTAGGAACAATTTCCTCTTGTCCTGGCACTCCCAGCCTTTGTCCAGAGTCCCTCCAGCTTTGCTCTAGATGAAGACTCCATCCTGGGAATCACCAGGAATTGAGTCTCTATGCCTGGAGGGATTTAACAGAGGTGTGGATGTGGCACTTGTGGACACGGGTGGTGGCCTTAGCAGGGCTGAGGGAGCACTTGGACTCGATGGTCTTAAGGGTCTTTTCTAACCTAAATGATTCCACAGTTCTTTCCAGGGAAGACAGAGGAGTCTGGGGAGCAGCCTCAGCTCTCCGCTTTTGCCATTCAAGAAATGTATTTGCTCCCTCTAAAACCAACGTGTTCATCGGTTCTTCACAGAGCCCCTCTGGAGGCTCCAATGCCCCCCGCGGTCCCCCAGCCCCGTTACCTTGATGGATGACTGCAGCTGGGAGATGAACTGATCGTAGATACTCCTGGTCAGCTGCGGCTGCAGCTTGTAGAAGCAGTGGTAGCAGCTGGCGAACTTCTGGTAGCTGCAAGAGCGGGGCAGTGGGGGAGCGTCAGGCTCAGACGCGGGGCCAAAGGCAGGGCAGGGGCAGAGTTGGGGCCGGGGTGCCGGCGGCGCCTNTGACAAACCCACCGCAATAAGAAGCTCCCACCACTCGGAACCGACCCGTGACAAACCCACCGCAATAAGAAGCTCCCACCACTCGGAACCGACCCGTGACAAACCCACCGCAATAAGAAGCTCCCACCACTCGGAACCGACCCGTGACAAACCCACCGCAATAAGAAGCTGCCACCACCCGGCCCGAATGGGGCACCGGCAGCTGTGGAAAACGGTCCATGTCTCTCCCAGCGCCCTGGAAACCCCCCCTCTCCCTACCCCTGGGAACTGGGGCTCTTGTATCTTTTAATTCAAAAGGATCAAGCCTGAAGAATTCAGAGGAAGAAGTAGCCAAGTTCTGCCTGGAGCAAGAGGGAAAAGCAATACTTCCCTTGTGAGAGCCAACCAGAACCAACCCTGTGCCATCATGGGGATCTGGCTGCAGCTCCCCCCCCCGTGTGCCTCTTCTTCCTGGTACTTTCAGCCACTATGCAGCCACTGTCACTGCTTCTTCAGGCAGGTCAGGTTCCTCCTACTCCAAAGGCAAAGGGCAAAATTCGAGCAAGCACAGCTGTGACACGACACAAAGTACCAGCCTCCCCTGGCACAAGCACTCACGCAGTTTTAAATTCAGGCTCAGGTCTCAGAAGTTTATTAGTTGTCAAGATCTTTGCTGGTTACGAGAGGAACATTTAATCTCAATAGTGTCCCGCCCGTGCTGGTGCTGCCGCCCTCCAGGCCACACACAAGGACCGGCCCTGCCGCCCTTGGCAGGGGCTGATTGTTATTGTTCCTGTTAAGAGCGGTGTTAGTCCCGCTGTGGTGTGAGAACAGGGACAGCCCTCTGTGATCCGGGGTGCTGCTCTGCTTTTCAGAGCAGAATCTCCTATTATGGCAAGGGCTGACCAGTGTCAATTTTTAACCAACAAACAGGTGACAGGAGCAGGTGCAGAAGATGCTGTTCCAACAGCTTCGTCTGCGGCCCTGGCAGCCTTACTGAGCACTGCAGGAAACAAAGGTGGGATGAAGAGGCCTTTGATGACTCACCCAAAGCCCCATCACAGCACTGCACCTTAGAACCAAGCTGTCCTTCAGCAGAGAAGCCTCTCCCACCTCAGCACTTGTTCCACCTCCAACAGACAGGGCTGCAAGTCCAGTCCCTGTTGGGCCAAACCTCGATGTCGGGATGAAAGGCAGAGCCACACCCAGCGAGTCCCAGGGGAAGAGACAGCCAAGAGAAGCCCAGCAGCAGCCACAGGTCAGCAGGATCAACACCTTGACCAAAATTCCTGGTTACAGCAGCAAGAGGAATGGAGTTGGTGCACATCTGTGATCCAGAGGCACATCTCTCACCTCCTGGACACGGTTAACCGGGACGAACACCACACGTGGGCTGGCAGTACGAGAGGCAAATCTCAACCACCGAGAGTAGCACAGTGCAGTCAAACAATCCCTTCCCCTCCCCGAAGAGGAGCCTCCGGTTTCATCCCCCAGAAGTTTTCACTTGGTAAAATACAGACCATAGTCAGGATTCTGATCCAGCAAGTGTGCAAAGCATTGTCCTCACCCTTGCCAAACAGGATGAGCAGGATTTAAACTCTCAAAGTATTAGCGAACCATCACTTCTTATTCAATATGAACATACCAGTCAGGTTTGAACTGGATCAAAAGCCAGTGTAAGGTTTTTCCTTCCCCACCTTGCATCCAGTTTTTGCTCAAACCACATTCAGTTCTCATCCAGCTGCTGGTAGCACCAGAATCAGACACTTCCAAACTGCATCTCTTTGTGCTTAAACTAACTAAAGGTGGGAAGTGGCTGCAGCCACCCTGAACATGCAGGATTGACACATCAAACAAGGCCACAGGACAACCACTCAGTCCCCCAGAAATCAGAATAAGCCTCCCTAAAATAAAAAAAATAAATATCAATGGATTAAAAACATAGGTTAGGTGTCAAAATCATAATCAGCTAATTCCAAACAGTCAGCTCAGCTCCTGACTCGCCATTGGCCAATCCGCTGTTTGGAGGATGAGAGACAGGGAACATTTTCCAAGAACATACAAAACAAGTATGTACAGATCTATTCAAAACACAGAAAATTAGGTCTGAAGTGGTTCCGGGTTACTCTTGTCTCACATCTTCTGGAAATAAATGTGGGTAATTGGAGAATTCACTTGTCTATTCTCTGCTTCCACCTTCCCACAGCACAACTGTCACCAGAGCCATGCTCTGGTGGGGAGGGCCCTGCTGCAGGCTGTCAGACTCGCCTCCTCTGAAATTTGGCAAAGATTAAAATAATTTAAAGAGAATAAACTGGCTTTTTGCTTCAGCCAGTAAGTCTTTAATTAAAAAAAAAAGGAATTAATAACTTGCCAGGATTTGTTCACACACACCTGGAATGGACTGTCCCAGGCAAACAGCATTGCCAAAGGTCACAGTTTGATGGTTTTAAGCAAAACCAGCAGCAGAGACTTGTATGACACTCAGACCCAAAGAGGTGAAGTGCAGTTGCTCTTGCATCTGCCTTGCACTGCAACACCAGCCAGAGACAAAGGCACAGCAGCTGCGTCTGCTCCTGGGCTCTCCCCTGTGACAGTCCGAACTCAGAGGGTTCACAGGAAGGTTCTCTTCCACCAGCTGCCTCTACCAGTGCCTCGAGTCCACCAGCTCTGGTCGGAGGCTCAGCTTCTTCAGCGTTTCGTACCCCACCACGATGACGATGGTGGAAGGGGTGGCAGAGATGATGCGGGCAGAGAGGCCTTTAGTCAGTCCCCAGGGACCTTCCTCTGCAATGAGCTGTTTGAAGGTGAGGATGATGGAGCTCTTGCCTTCCACCTGCAATGTTAGAACAAACATTCACAGAGCTGCCAGACTCCACACTGAGCTGCTCTGGGCTCTGCTGCTACTGAAGACTCTGGAGACTACAGATCTCCCACTCCAACAACCTTTCCAAAGGTAAAGCCTGTGTGAGCAGGCCAGGCTGGCCCTGCCAGCCCAACTCCCTGGGCTGCTCCTGCTACCACTGAGGGCTAATTAAGCAGGCGATACCCAGGATAAAAGGCCCAGGGAGAGCAGGGGAGCAGCTTACCTGAAACCACAGAGATCAAGAACTGAGGCTGAGCCCCACCCTGCAGGCTGAGCTCTTACCTGGACCCGAGCCCTGACCACGTCCATGGGGTTGGTGAGTGTGGAAGCTGTTGCGGCTGCAAGTGGCCCCGATATAGCTTGCAGCAGGAGGTGGGGACAGTCTTTAGGAGTCAAGCTCGAAAGCTGTTCTGGGAATAGAAAAGAGAGGAAAGCTTCAGACTTTCAGTGGTTGCTTATCAGTTCCTTAACTCCACCCTCTAATTCCAACTGGTTTACAGTGGGCAGAATTCCTGTTTACAGCCTACCACCTCCTCCCATGGAATCTCCAAGTAGTGCTTCCTACAGCAATCAAAAACCCAGCACAGAGCAGGGAGCAGGACTCATCACCTTGATAGCCATGGGACACTCCAGTGCTCTGTCCCACAGCCTTCCATCAGCTCCCACACTGGCTCCCAGGACCATTGGGAAAACAGGACAGAATAAGTTCTCATGTTCCCAAAACAGGGCATGGAAACATCCATCCCCTTTAGAAGGTGGGGGAAGCCTTTAGACAAGGTGAAAGGTGTCTGCAGAGATTCACACAGGAAGCTGTCACTACTAAGCACACTGTCTAGGAGATACCCTGGTATTTCACTGCAGATCTCTAAGGAGAAAAGTGCCATGTAGTGCTCATCCCAGATATCCTCACTCTGCTCCTGCTGCCTGGCCAATGGGATTTGAATGTCCCACACTTCTATTTGTTGAAGTACAGAAAACAGTCCAAGAGCCTCATTATTTTTGGATGATGTAGAGGCTGTGCCTACCTGACAGGAGGAAAGGAAGTGAGTCTTTGACCTGGAACACCAACTGGAATTGGGGCCAGCAGTGCACTTTGAGCCCAAGAAGGGTTCAGTGACCCCTGGTGCTGCTCCATTCAGGGACAGAGGATTGGGAAATGCAGCCAAAGCAGACTCACTGACAGCTGGGGCTTGCATTTCCCATCATCTTGAGTTACACTGAGAACACAAGGAAAGAGCAAACACCCTCCAGCAGAGAGCTCTGGTCTCAGCCTGCTTTGTTCCTACATGCCCTCCTTTTGAGCCCTTTTGGCATGGCAATCTTACAATTAATACAGTGGATTGTGGCCTAATAAACTGTTGATATGGAGAGTGAAGGGAGTATTCCCCACAAAGTTCAGACTGGACCAACATCCCAAGCTACCACTGCCTTTTAAAAACAGCACAGATGCAGAACCAATGCTCCCTGTAGCTATCAGAACTCTGGAAAGCAAATGGGATGTTTGAGACACCTGGACTTTGAAGAATAGGTGATCTCAAAGATCAACTTTGAGCCCAGTACAGCAGAACCCAAGCTGCTCATTATCATCACTTTTTGGCAGAAATAAGGTAAATACAAGCCTAAAAACCACGTGCAAAGCTGCACTGCAGAAATCTAAAGGAGCAGCAGAGGGAGAAATAACCCATAGCTGACCAATACCTTTAGTCTTTGGGAACTCCCTAAGGAGTACCAGAGCTAAACTACAGAAAGAGAACAATCTGCTAAGTGCAGTTTTTCATCACAAAATTTGGTGCCAGTTTTAAAGCCACAAAAACTGAAGCAAGACCTGACAGACACAAACCCACAGAAGATTCAGCCTTTGTCTCCACCAGTTGTTTGGTTTTGCCATGAGATCTGGGGCTCTCAAAGTCCTTTTGCCATTTATAAGATTCCTGAGTCATTGTGAACTGAAAGATGATTTATATTTACACGGTGGCTCCAAAACTCTCCCCAACACCAGGCAAGAGCTTTCCTCATTCTCATGCAGGAAGAATTATTTGGGATTGGGGTAAGAGAAAGTTAAAGCAGATGCATCAAGCACCTCTTGCCTAGAGCTATTCAGCTTGAAATCCTCTAGCACTCAGACCCCATATCTTTATTTCTGCATTTAAACAGTGCAGCTCTGTTAAAACTTCACCCAGTAGCTGCAGAATTCCTTCACACCGGATACAGCTCTGTTTCATGACAGGTTCTGTTTCCACCTCAAGAGAAAGCAAATCATATTGGATCCAGTGTGTCAGAGTTGATATGAGTGGCTTCTCAGTCTCCTGGGATAAGATACCTTATAAGCCTCCTTTCACTTACCAGCATAGAAGTGGTAGAAGGGCCACCAGACTGCACTGTTGGGAATATAAGTGAGCAGCGAGGCCACGTAGCCTCTGTAGAAGCCTCTAAAACCGTCAGCCTTGAAAATCTGTACAATGATGTCCTTGGTTTGACCAAAGACCAGAAGCCTCTTGCCATCTTGGTTCTGCACCTTGAACCTGCCCATGCTTTCCCCCTTCCGCTGCATCATGAGGTGCTGAGAGATGACATCGATGGGCACTGTGATGCTCTGGGCCACGAGGGAGGCTGAGCCTCCGGCCACCAGAGACTTCACGGCATTGTTGTTGTTGTATCGTGACACGTACTTCCGAGTGAGCTCGTACGTTGTCACGTAGCACTGTCCTGAGATCAGGGTGAAGGTGTTGACCAAAAAGCCACGGTAAAGCCCAGCTGTCCCTTCTGTCCGCAGGATTTTCACAAAGGCATCGAAAGTCCCGTTGTACAGGCTCTTGCCCTTCTGAACCTGCAACCGTGTCCGGATGAGTGTGAAGGGGTAAACGCTCACCCGGATCATCATAGTCATGCAAATCCCAAACACGTAGAATTTTCTCTTGTCCAGGTGCTCCCACTCAATGATGGGGATGTTGCGTTTGTCCTCCATGGCTCCTCGGGCTGTGGTAGGAGAGGTCCAGATCTCCCTCAAAGGTATGGAGCAGATCCAGGCCCAGCCCTCCAGCCTTGACTGACCATATGGGAAGTGCCGGCACCTGAAACAAAGAGACACCTTGGGCAGAGGATGAAGGCACTGTTCGCTACAGCCATCCACATCACCTCAGACTTTGCTGGCTGTCCTCAAGCACACAACGAGCCCTTGCATGGCATTGTGCTGGCAGAGCAGAGGGACTGTAACCTCTGGAGGCAGGACCCTGCCACGTGGCTGGTGGTGGCACCTTTTGATGTCACCGTGGCTGTGTGCTGAGCTCCAGCAGCAGCTGGCACACTTTGCAGCTCTCACCACACTGCTTTGTGGCAAAACAAAGCTCCCAGGCTTTGGGGAGCAGGCTGAGAGCCAGAGGACAAGCACCACTCCTGCAGCACACACACACCTTTTAATGGACACACAGGATCACAGATTGCCAACCAAAGCAGCTTCTCCCCAGTCATTCCGGGTCTGATGCTCCCAGGTGTCAGGACATCACCTCAGTTCCAGGATCTGTACAAAGACAGAAGTGACAAGTTTCTCTTTGTGCCCCCAGATTCCCTGCATAAATAAGACATGTTTCTTTGGGCATTTCCATTCTGATCTTCCTAAAGCTGAAGGGTGATGCAAGCCAGAGAAGGAGGATGAGAAAGTTGTGAAAGAGAAATAACAATGGGAAGACAAGGCCAATGCAAACAGCCACATAGTTGCCATGTTGATTACCAATACCCTGAAAAGAAAGGGTTAAATTACAGCCCAGGATCTCTCTGTTGAGCTGCTTGTCAGCTACAAAGACCAAAGTTCACCCTCCCTTCCAACACTGCATCGCTGCTCCTCATCTGATAAACCTCCCAGACTGTCCCCCTTCCACCACTGGCCATGCTCAGAGTGCCAGGGGCAGGGGGAGGTAGGTGCTGGCTCAGCCTCCTCCTGCAGACTGTTCCCCTAAGGAAGCCCCTAAGGCTAAGGGAACCTCCACACAGGGCCAGGCAATGAGAGAAGAGCAGTTCAGAGAGTCACCCAACACGACAGTGATCCTTTCACCACCCACAAGGACTTTCCATATTAAAAAAAAAAAAAAAAAGCCTTTGGGTGTTCGAGAGTAACAAACCACTAAACATTTGAGAAGTGCTTGACTGCAGCTGCATCACAGCTTATATCCCAGGCGCTGGCAAATGGGTATTTGCCTCTGTCCCCAGGCATGAGCTGAGCTGTCGAAGGGCAGAGCTACAGTAAGCAGCAGGAATTAGAACAAGGGGCTCAAAACCTGAGACCTGAAAGCAGATTGGCCAGTTGAGAACACAAAGGGAGGGAGAGTGACCACCACACACTAAGGGCATGTTACATTTCTGTACCACAGTGCCTAAAGGGGCTCCAAGAGAGCTGGAGAGGGACTTTTGACAAAGTGACGGGACAGGGAGAAATGGCTTCCCACTTCCAGAGGGTTAGATGGAATATTTGGAAGAAATTCTTTCCTGTGAGGCTGGTGAGGCCCCAGCACAGGTTGCCCAGAGAAGCTGTGGCTGCCCCATCCCTTGAATGTGTTCGAGGCCAGTCTGGATGGGGCTAGGAGCAATCTGATCTACTGGAAGGTGTCCCTTTTGATGGGGGAAGAAGTCCTCTAAGGTCCCTCTGAAGCCAAACCAGCCTGTGATTCTGTGAGAAACATCTCTATGCTGCAGACTCCACGGAGAGCCCACAGTGTGCAGAGCCATTTGGTTAGAAAGGCAGGAACAAAACAACCAAAAATTATTTACCTCTGGCATGGAGAAGTAAGCAGAGTTATGAAATTATGGCAGGGCAAGGGTGGAGGTGCCATTAACTGACCATTTTGTTGCCTGTCTGCCAAGAAAATATTTGCTCAACAGCAGCAAACAGCATTACATGCTGCCACACACAGGGGAGTTAAAAATACTGAAGGGCACCGGGTCCAACACTTGTACCAGCACAAAGAGAACTACAGGCAATTGCCTTGGCAGATAAGGCACAACAAGCACCAGGGCCTGGCTAAACAAAGCCAGGATTGCTTTAATTTCAATTACAGCATTACTGGGTTCACTAAGAGTGGCAGGATAAACACACAAAGCTTCCTGCAGAGGAATTACCTGCACACAGCACCTATGAAAACATGACCTCGTTCTTGTTAGGAGTCTCACTAACTTAATATTTTATTAAAAAAATCCCACAAACAGCCTGGACAATGCAATTTCCTGGTGAAGCCTGAGGGTTTAGTCCATACTCCAAATTCCTCTGCCACCCAAGGATGGAACTGAGCTCCCCATCAGAAAGCGAATGACTGCCTGCAAAAAACATCTCATTGCTACAATAAGGAAAACTAAATAATAATAATAATGAAGTATCCTTGATTTTTATGTGCTTTGGGTTTAGAATTTCAGCCATAACCCCTTGAGGAAATAGCTGCACTTTCTCTGGACTCTTACGAATTACTCCTCTCACTTGGGATCTGATTAGAAAGACAAAGTCACTTTAATCCCAGGGCCCACAGGTACTCAAACTCCCTCCTGTGTGGAAGAGGGAAGGCATCCTAGCACCCCGGGGATGACCAGCATGGCCATAATTCTTGCTGTGCCAACACAAGAGTTTTGCTCAGAGAATTCATTCTTCCAGAAGTTTAGACCAGGGCCTTGCTCAGGGCAGGAATCCAGGGATCCTGTCACATCCATTCAGCAACTCTTTGATGATTGTTAAAGTAATTTTGGGGAGGCTGATAGAAAAGTAATGGCTAAATCTCCCAAGAACTGACCTGCCCTCTAAACCAAAGTACCAATGCACCAGGTTCCCTCCCAGGTCCCACAGCCATCCTGCAGTTCTGGAACAGTGTCCATGCCAAGACCACCCCTCACCAATCCCTTTCCACCATGCACAAAACAGCATTTCTTGAACTTCTGCCTGAAAAATCCATGCAGGGGAGATACCAAGCAGCCTGTTCCCACTCCTGCTCTCAGGTTAGTCTGGGCACAGCATCAGTCTCCTAAATACAGAACTCAACTTAGCACAGTGCTCCAGTTTAGGTCCTTTTAATGTCACCCTGTCAATCCAGTCCCCAAACCGCTCTGGCTGCAACTGGAGCTAGAGATGATTCTTTGGCAAACAGAGACAGGGCCTTTGTGTCCCCCGGCCAGGCTGTGTCCTGCCCAGCATGTTAATACCTCAGCACCCGCCTGGGAACCATCCGGAGTTGCCTTGCCGAGCCCCCGCTGCTCACCGGGGTTGCCTGTGGAGATGCTCCCAAGTGGGAAAGCACGAGATCGACAAACCCACCACAAGGCTCCAACTCAGAGCCTTTTCCCTGTGCCACGAAACCGGCCTCAGCTGGCAGCTCCCTCGGCCAAGTCCTTAGTGTTCACTTCTCAGATCCACCGCAGGGCAGCAGTGGATACAAAGCCGGGGGGGCGTTCTGGATATAAACGCGGAGGGGAAGAAAAGATACAACCTCAGGCTCGCAGCCGATCCGCAGCGAGTGGGAGCAGCTGTCGCTCAGTAATCGATGCGGCACAGCCACTCCGAGGCCGGCGCGTCCCTCCCCAGCACCCCCAGCTCCGCGGACAGGAGTCCCCCCACGCTCCTGCGCCCCGAGCGAAGCCACCAGCGCCGACCCTCGGCCCGCAAAAGCTCGGCCGTGCTCTGGGGCGGCGAACGAGGGGTCAGAGCTCGGCCCGGGACCCGCTCAAGGTCACTGCGCGGGCCGGGCGCGTCCCCAGCAGGCGGCTCCGCGCCCGGGGGTGTCGCTCCCACGGCCTCGGGGGTCTCCAGCCCTGCCCCGGGGCGGGGGCTCCGGCCCCTTCCCCGCCTCCGCTGGCCCCCTTGCCAACTCTGCGGCCCCCCGCCCTCCCGGCCCGGGGGTCTCTGTCCCCTCGCCCTCCTGGCCCGGGGGTCTACGGCCCTTCCCTCTCACGGCCCAGGGGTCTCTGTCCCCTCGACCTCCCGGCCCGGAACGGCTCCCGACCCTTCCCCGCCCGCTTCCCCCATGCTCCTCCAAAGCTGAGCGTGTCTCGCACTAACCTGCTCCCCGACACTACCCGCGCCCCCACCCCCG
>WBMV01008887.1:5379-62603 GCA_013396655.1 Campylorhamphus procurvoides | reverse complement strand
CTCACCTCAGACCGGCGCGCAGGACCCCCGGCCCGGCCCGGCTCCGCCGCCCCATGGCCGCCCCCGGGCCGGAAGTGACCGGCGGCGTCAGCGCCCGGGCCGTGCCGCCATCTTGGGGAAGGGCTGAGGCCACGCCGGAAGTGCTCCGCGCGCACTCCTGGCCCTCAGTAAAGATGGCGGTGGCCCGCGCAAACCCTGCCGGGAGGGAGGGGGCGCGCGCGCGCCTTAAAGGGACCGCGCCCAATTACTGCTCTTAAAGGGCCAGCGACTCCCGGAGCCTGCGGGCGGGTCGCGCCTTCCCGGGGAGAATTCACGTGCTGGAAGGGCCGGGGGCACGGCGAGGAGGGGACGACAGCAGGGATGCACACAAAGGAAGGAAGCGGTGGGCAGGTGTAAGACAGCCCTCCCCCCATTTCCCAGTCTTCTCATTTCATGGGTGCACCTCGCACACCTGTACACTTATCCCACACCTGCACGAGCATCCCACACCTGCACACACATCCCACATGTGCATGAGCATCCCACACCTGCACGAGCATCCCACATGCCCTGCACACACGTGTGCATGGGTCACTCCCTGCACATGCCCATGCTGCACACGAACACGTGTCTGCACACATGCACATGTGTTGCCCTGGAACACGCCTTCACACCTGCATGTCACCCCAAAGCCCAAGGCCCTGGACTGGTGCTGCCCCCGGGGTTGATCCCGGGAGCCGGCAGTGTGACGCACTGAGTTTTCCTTTTTTAATAAAAAAGTAAAGGGCAGGAAAATTTACAGCTGGTTTGGCTTAAAAAGGGCAGATGGAAGGCTTTGGAAATGGGGGCAGCTGGGGAGGAGTGGGGGGGCTTTGCTGCCCCAGGGCTGGGGGTCGGGGGCATGCAGTGTCTGGGGGGATCTGACAGCGCAGGGTGGGTGCCCATGGGATCACCCCATGGAGCTTGGCAGGCTCAGCTTTCCCTGTGTTGAGATTTTAATGGATCCCGGGGGTGTTTCCTGGGGGGACACCAGTGTCAGCATCTGCCATTTTCATCCATCCCCACCCCATGGCCTGGTCCCATGGCCACACTCCTCTGTGACACATCCTTTCCTTGGCTCCATGACCTACCTTGACCCTCCACTTTCTCCCAATCCTACCCCCTTGCCACATCCCACCCCTGCTGCTCCCAGGGCCGACCCCATCACCCCCTCCTGAAATGTCACCTTATGTTAAAACACATGTATTAAATAAAAAAAACCAAAAACAACACAAAAACGCCAACCCAAATCAAATCAAACCTCCCACCCCCCCAAAATAAAACAACCCCAACCAAAAAGCCTTCACATTCACACCCCCTCTCTCCCGTCCTCCCCAGGGTCTCCCCGACCCGCTGGCAGTGTCACACCGTGTCCTGCCCTGGCACGTGGAGCCGGTTGTTGTCCACATCGATGTCCCCATCAATCTGGAGGCAGCAAGCGCGGGAGCCTTCGTCCTCTTCCTCCTCCTCGGTAGCGGCTCCAGGTGCTGGGGGCTCTCCAGTGCCCCCGTTGAGGGGCACCTTCTCCCGGTGGCGAGACGGGGGGCTGTGGGGAGCGCTGCACCCCCGCACCTTGCTGCGGGCCTTGAGCTGGTCACGGTAGGCGAGCAGGGCCAGGCAGGCAGCCGCCGTCAGTGTCACCACCAGCAGCACCGTCACCGTCACAAACTGCGGCCAGTATGACCTGCGAGTGCTGCTGGCCGAGGGCCCACAGGCCAGCTCCTCCTCACCCAGCCCGTCCCCCAGGGCTGCCCCGACAGAGTCCCCAAGCTGGTAGTGAGCCACAGTCCAGGTGTAGCCATTCTCCGTGGCCTGGCACTTGTAGGTTCCGGCCGTCCCTGGCTGCATGATGACCACCAGCGTGTGGTTAGGCAGCAGCACCGTGTCCTCCAGGCCACTGTCGGGCTGCTGCCAGCTGTAGGTGGCCAGTGCAGAGTGCTGGGGGCATGACAGGTGGACCATGGTGTTCAGCTGGGGGTTGAGTACTGCAGGTGTTGAGAGCAGGGTGAGACGGTGCATGCTGTGTGCCCCANATCCCACCCCATGTGCCTCATCCCACCCCATGTGCCTCCTCCTACTCTATGTGTCCCATTGCACCATGTGTGCCTCATCCTACTCTGTGTGCCCCATCCCACTTTGTGTTCCCCATCCCACTGTGTTCCCCATCCCACCATGCTCCCATACTCAACTCTGTACACTGGGATCCTCCGATGCCCCCCAGGCTCGGGGCATGGCCATGCTCCTCCCGCGGGGGCACGTGGTGGCCGGGCTCCCCGTCTCGACATCCTGCAGCCACACCCTCCTGCGGCCAGAAGAGCGGGGTCAGCATCCCGGTCCCCTCTGCATCCCCCTTCCCATCCTCATCCTGGTGCTCACGTGTCCTCGGCGGCGGCGTGGGCGGGCTGGCAGGAGCCCTCGAGGCTGTGCCAGGCGCAGTACGGGTCCCGTGCCAGCACACACTCAGCGCAGCTCCGATGAAGGCTGCAGTTGGCCAGTGGGACCTGGAGGACACCTCTGGAGTAGCCCACATAGAGAATGCCCTGGGGAGAGAGAGGTGCATGGCTGAGCCTCCCCCCAGCACTCAAGCCAGGGTGGCTGTTGGGTGATTCCATTCCTTACCTTCCTTGGGGCCAGCAGCAGGTTCTTCACCGGCTCTGGTGTCCTGAAGAGCTGGATGCTCTCCACGATGTAGGGACCGTCAGGCAGCTCCACTGCCTTGTGCAAGAAACCCTCCGCTGTGGGGCACAAGGGACATCACCAGGGCCTTGGAGCCAGTGAAAGGGTCAGAGGGGTGACCCTTTGCACCCCCACATAAACCCACCCGTAGCCAGGAACAGGACGCGGTAAGTGGTCCCTGAGATGCCAGGAGTCTCATCCACTGCAATTCGTGTGTAGGTGACATCTGACTTCACAAGGAGTGGCTTCCCCTGGATGGGTGACACCTTCCCATCCATCAGGAAATGGTCTTTCATGAAGGTGAGGGCTTTGTCTGAGGAGGGACCCATGGAGCACTGCAGGGAGAGAGGAGTCAGTGCCCTGAAACTGAGAGGAAACTGAGGCATGCGGAGGGGAAGGGAGGGAAGGGTATACTGTGTCACTGTGCTGCCTGTGCAGCATCAGTGGGGTGCAGAGAGAACCCTCCTCTTTTCCCAGCCTGCTTGCAATGCAAGCACACAGGGCAAACTGGGACAGACAACCCCCTTCCCTTGAGAACCAGCATTGTCCCTTGGAGGGTCCAGTCCCAAAAAGTGGGCAGCACTTACACTGCCAGGCCGGGGACTCATGTCAGGGCCACTGTAGACAGTCCAACGGGAGCTCTCCTTGTTCAGCTCCTTGTACTTGCCCTCGAAGACCTTCTCCAGATCCTCCTGGCTGTAGGCACAGACGGCGGCGCTGCCCGCCCTGCCCGCCTGCCTGCAGGGACATTCAGGTGGGCACCAGGAGAGCGTGGGCACCAGGAGGGCACCTGTCCCACCCCTGGGCACTCACCACTGCGAGGTGAAGACAGCATAGAAGTCGGCGCCGCCACCACGGCGGATCAGGGCAAAGGCATGGTGGATGACATTGAAGGGGAAGAGGCCAGGCTCGGAGCACATGAGCTGTGCCTTCAGGAATGTCGTCCACTTCTTCTGCAGCACTTTGTCTCCCCCCACATCACTCTGTTGGAGTCAGAGGGTACTCAGCAGCAGGAGCTGGGTACCCCCGTTGTTCCCTGTCATTGTCCCCCATCATTGTCCCCCATCTCCATCCCCTGTCATCATTCCCCGTCATTGTCCCCTATCACTGTACCCCCATCATTCCCCACCATCACCTCTCATCATTGCCCCTTGTCACTGTCCCCTATCACTGCACCCTCATCATCCCTCATCATCATCTCCCGCTGTCATCCCTACACTCACCTTGCAGACACGGGCCACCCGTGGCACTAGGAGCCTCTCGAAGAAGTCGAACTCATCGGCTGTCTCCTCGAAGAAGAAGTAGACCTTGTCGTCCTCAGGGATGCTGAAGGAGGCCACGAAGGCAGCATCAGCTACAGGCACAGCCAGGGCAGGTAGATGAGGAACTGGAGTTGAGGGGCTGCAGGAACCCCTAGCACAGGGTGTCCTCCCCAGGACTGTCCCTCTGCTCACCTGAGAGCCAGCGGAGGAAGGCATCCGTCTTGAGCAGGGTGCGGGTGCCCAGCGAGCGGGAGATGATGGGCTCGTTGCCCTGGAAGTTGTTCATGGTGCCAGTGTAGAGCTCACCATCTGCTCAGGGACAGGGCAGAGGGGTGAGCCATGGTGGGGACACCCCACTGTCACCCTCCACTCCATTCCAGGGGTGGGTGCCCACCCGTGGGGCCCTATACTCACCCACCAGCAGGGCTGTGTAGGTGTGCTGGGGGTCAAAGGGGCACTGGCCCTTCCCATCCAGGAAGGGTTGTCCTCTGCCGCTGGACACTAATGTGAAGTTCTCCAGGTGCTGTGGGAAGTGGAGAAAAATCAGCCAAAGGAACAAAACTAACCGAAATCTGCAGGGAATGACTGTGGAATCCCTTGCAGGCATGGGGTGGCCTGTGTTTTCAAGGTGGATACAGAAATGGTGACGAGAGATGACAGAGTGGGGGTACTCAGCTCCTGTCATCTCTTCCCACTTTCCTTTTGGGGAATGGTGGTCCCCACCACATGCTCAGCAAGGGGGAAACAGAGACAGGGACAGGGAGTCTGGGGTCACCTGAGGGGACGAGGACCCCAAATCAGGTTTTACCTGCCAGAGGAAGAGTCACTGGCAGCTGAGTGAGAATCACCAAGTGCTCCTCTATGGAACACAAAGATACCCCTCATTGGGGGACACCCATCATCCCCCATCCCAGGCACAACTCATGATGTAATTCATTCCTGAGGCCATACTTTGTGGGTTCTCTCAGCAACACCATAATCTGCCCAGAGACCTCCTGTGCCCTGTCCTGTAGGGGACACTCACGATGTAGGTGCACGCAGGGCTGAAGGCATAGGTCCCACAGGCGTAGAGGTGGGTCTGGTTCAGGGCCACCAGGACTCGGATGAAGTTGAAGCACTCAGTCTGGGGGGGAACAGCAGAGTGGGGGGCTGAGCACCACAGCAGCTCCACGGGACCCCCAAGCCGACATGGAGCCTTCTCACCTCTTGGCTCTTCTTCTTAAAAGCACATTCATTGGTTTTCTGAGCCGTAGGTCCCCAGAATACCTGCAAAAGGAATGGAGACAATCTCGGGCTGTTGAGCCCAGCTCCAGTGGGGAAACTGAGGCACAGTGGAAGGGAACTCCCTCTCCCTCCAAAAGAGACATCTGCTCACCGAGGCTTTGGAATGGATGGTGCCAGGGGTGCTGACAGTGAGGGCCAGCACCCAGTCACGTGCCCCCACATACAGCTCCTCCTCATTCTCATCCAGGAGGAAGATGTCATAGTGGGAGACGCTGTCCTGGCTGAAGTGGGTGAGGGTCCGTCGTGGGTCCTCTGGCAGGAGCAAAGGGGGTGACAGGGGCCAAGGGACACACACATAACCCACCACCACCCTCATCCCCAGGCGGATGTGGCCGCAGCTGCCATCGTGGCTTGTGCCACCTCTCATGCAGGAAATGGGGTGCAGTGCTTCCCCCGCAGCTCCCACATCACAGGTTCCACTTCTCCATCCAGGTCCCCACCTCCCCCTGTCCCCTTCAGGTCCTGCTGCAACAGCTGGATGTCCCAGACCCCAGAAATGGGATGCATTTTCCCCCAAGCGCTGCCTGTGATGTTTTAAGGCCATGGCCAAGGGCAGCGCTCCATTTGGGAGCTGCACTGCCCCAGGGTGCCAGCCAGGGACTGTAGGTTCTCATTTGCCCACACCAGGCACCAAAATGGGGGGGATTTTGCAATTCTGGTCATGGCTCTGTGGGAAACAGGAAGTGACAGCTGGAAGGGCACAGTCCCACCGTGGGGCACAGACACTCCTGCTGCCCAATCACCACCCCACAGCACCCCCAAACCACTACTTTGCCACCTGCCTTTCAGCTGGACACACTGTGCCTTGTCCCTTCCAGAGGTAGCCTTTCCTCCCCCCAGGGTGCCCCTGAGCAGACCCAGAGTGTCAAGTGCGTGACAGAAGGGCTCTGCTGTGTCTGTTACCCTGGGGTACCCCCTGCTCCCGCTCCCACGCTGTTGGGGTGACAACCATCTCATGCCCTCCCATTACCTATTGCATCATCTGTGGCCACCGTCCCCAGCCCCACATGGTGGTGACGAGAGGGGTGATGAGCTGGGGAGCTGTGCTGGGAGCACCCCCAGCTCCTGATGCTGGCTGCCCAGCCCTGGGGATGGGCACTCTCCCAGGCCAAGGCCGTGTGCTCCCCTGGCAGCCCCCATCCCCTGGAGCTCCCCTGGTGCTCCCCAGTTCCCCACTCACCGCTGAGGAAGGCGATGCGGGGCAGGAGCTCAGCGCAGAGCACGGCAGCGGGCACCACCACCCCGCACAGCAGGCGGAGGGCGGCGGGCATGGCGGGGGGCGGCAGGGATGTGCCCCGAAAGGGTCCCAGCACTATCCCTGTGGGCAGGGTGAGGGTGAGGGTGAGGGCAGGCACTGCCTGGCTGCGCGTCACTTCAAACCAGCGGAAACAAGACGGGGGAAGCAGCACCCGGCGCAGAGAGGGGTGGGGGGGCCTCAGAGCCCCGAGCTGCTTCTGGCCCCCCAGTATGCACGAGAACTTCCCATTGTCACATCAGTACAGTCACAGAAGTCCCCTCAGCCTGTGGGACCACTGCACCGGGACTGCCCGCACAGGGGTGTCCAGATGCTCCAGTCTTTGCCCATGCAGAGTCCCACAGTGCCCATTCCCATCAGGGGATGGCTCTGTCCGCCTCCATCATTGGCCAGTGTCCACAAAAAGGAGCGGGGAGCATACGGCAGACCCCCCCTGTTGCAGATCTTTCTGCATCTCACGCCAGAAGCAATAAGGAAAGCCACAAGACCCTCACAGTCCCCAGGACCCCTTGCTCGTGGCCACTGTGTCCCCGGCGAGCGGCATTACCTCTCCGGCGGGCTCGAACAGAGCCGCTCACCTCCACCCCTGGACCACCAGCACCTGGCAGAAGCCAGAGCCCAGGGGGCTGCGGCCACCAGACCCCCGTGGGCCCATTGCCCTCCGTCCTGCTGAAGGGTGGCCGCGCTGCTGGGCTCCCAGTTCAGCCCAGCTCAGCCCAGCCCAGCCCCGCGTGGCCCCGCCGGGACTTTGGAACCTGAAAGTCCTGCTGGAAGAGGGCGAGCCCCGGCAGGTTGGGGCAGCGGGTGCCTGCGCCCGCCTCCCCAGCCTCGCACCCCTGTGGGGACGGCAGCGAAGCCTGGTGGAGGCAGCCGGAATGGGAACTGGGGTGCTCCTCTCCTCCAACTGGGTGCCCAGGGGGTGGCAGAGGGCAAACGGGGTGCCCAGACGCCTGGGTTCATTTCCTAGCTTTGGGAAAATCTTTGGAGTGAGCAAAAAATGGCATTTTTCCTGTGAGTTGTGAGGACCGACAGTGGGCTTGAGCATCACCCCAAAAACAGCCCCATGGGATCGAGCATTGCCCAAAACAACAGATCCCCCCAGGTCAAACATTGCTCCCCACAGACAGCCCCATGAGGCTATCACTCTCACAAACAGCCCCCTGGGGTCAAGCATCACCCCTACAAACAGGCTCCAGGACCAAGCATTGCCCCCACAAAGAGCCCCCAGGGACCAAGCATCCATCACACCCACAAACAGCCCCTTGGGGCCAAGCACGGCTCCCACAAAGCTCCTGCAGCTGTCCCAGGAACCTGCCTGTCTGGGGTCTCCATCCTCCACCCCAGGCTGCCCTGGGATGACTGTGGGAAAAAAATGCAAATCCCTGGGGTCCCTTGAACACCACAGCCAGACCTGAGTTACCCCAATGTCCCTCTCCAGATGAGACTGAGGAGCATTCTGCTCTGTCAGGGCAACCTTACCTGCCTCCCCCGGTGCCCACACTGGCCTGCCGGGACACGGAGCCCCAGGAGGGCAGTGCTGTCCCCACCACCTTGCTTGGCTGGGACAGAAGCTCCTTGTGAGCACAGAAAGTAGGTTACTCTGCCCCGGATTTCCCACTTGGCGAAGGGCTGGCTGAGGGACGGGGCTGCACGGAGCCTTGGACCAGCTGCATTGTTTTGCCCTGGGCCAGAGCCATCGGGGCCGCGGAGGGGGAGGAGGGATGGGAAAAGGAGCAGAGGCTCCTTGGCAAGGCTGAAAGCTAGGGGTGGAGGGGAGGGCTGTGGTGGGACTGGGGAAAACCCCCAGGGTTCCCCAGTATGAGCCAGTGCTGACAGGATGTGAGGCAAGAGAAGCCTTGAGGCTGCTCTGGCAGACTGGGGAGCCAGAATCCCTTCATCCCTGTCCCTCATCTTTTTTGGGTCCCCTGGCCACAGTGGTCTGGAGACATGGTGGGAAGCGTCATTACAGTCTCTCTGCATGGGATTTGGCATGTGGGAGAAACCACCACCAAGGGCTTCTCAGCACTGGGGTGGTTTAATTTTCCCTCATGCTTTCGGGCTGACCAAGGCCGTGGCTCTGTGGACCTCGGCCCTGCTTGGATCTCCTCTTGCTGGATTCCCTCTAAGCCAGGTAATATCGTGTTGCCAATGAACACCCATCCTCCCTTCAAAGAGTGCTTCACCTGCCATGGGACGGAGCCAGGCCCAGCCCGTGTGCTCAGCAAGGGGAGCTGTGACAGCATGGGACAGCTGTGAAGCTGGTGGCACTGATCTCCTGGCTGCCCAGACCTTCCCTGTCCCTCAGTTTCCCACAACAGGGAAGAGTTTGGTCTTTCTCTGCCACTGGTTTCCAATTCCCTGCCCAAGTTGCCTCCCAGGAGCATCCCTGTGGCATGGGGGTGTGCAGGGATGCTCCCAACACCCAGAAGAGGCTGAGGCAGCTCAGCCTGGAGGAGGGTCCTTTGATCCCCTCCCTCCCAGTCGTGGAGCAGGGCGTGTGTGTTTGGGGAGATGGAAAGATAGGGAAGAGAAGTAGACTAGGGATATGGGAGGATTAAGGGGAGGAACGCAGGGGGTGGGAGTGTAAGGGGTGATGGAAGAGGATTCGCGGGGGGAGTGATACAAAAATTGGGGAGAGCTAGGGAGGTGCAAGTAAGAGAGAGGAGGATGCACAGGAAGGAGCTGNTGCACAGCCCGAGCCCGCCCCGCACCGACAAACTGACGGACACACCGACAGACGGACATGGAGCTGTGCAGCCCACCCCCCGTGTGTGGAGGGGTGTGCCCACGGGCACACGTGTGGGCACCTCACCAGCCCACACACCCCAACCCCACGAGGTGCAGGGACACCCCCTGCTCCCACATGTGTCCTGTCCAACCCCTCTTCTGACACATTCCTGTGCCCCCATAACTACATTGGGGACCTTCACCCCAGTTTTGCTCTCTGCTATTGGCAACAAGTCCCTGCACCTCCATCTCAGCACCTCCAGATCCACATCCCATCCCTGCACCCCCACCTCTGCACCGCTTGCCTGCCCTCCTGTATCCATCCCCTTCCCTGCATCCCCACCCCTGTCTCAGCCCGCAGTTCCCACTCACCTCTCCCAGACGAGTGCTGCTGGCTCTGGTTTCCCACACTACCTGGCTGTGGGGTGTCCTAGGAGGGGGACTGGGGCACAGCAGTGGCACCACCTCACATGTGTGTGTCTCTCCACACGCCCACAAATTTTGGTTGATGGCACTTCCCCCCTTGGAACTTCCCTTGCCAGAAAGCCTGGCCCAGCTGGTGCCAGCAGATTGCACTTCTCCTTTGGAACTTGCCCCCTTCCCTTTCCCAGAAATGTGAGAGTGGAATGCCCTGAGCTCCAAAAACAGGATCTCCAGCCGCCTCTCCTTCCCTCTTCTGCAGCCACCTTCCCTGCACGACCCTGCAAGTGACTTCGCCCCCAGCCCACGTTGCACAACCGCACACTGGGCACTAGAGAAGTGCCAGTCTCTGCTTAAGCTGGGGTGCAGTATCAGCACCCCCAAAACCAGCAAGCCTGGAACAGGCCCATCCCTGGTGGTACCTGCCCTGCCAGGGCTGCGGTGCAGAGCCAAGCGCCCTGCCAGTGGCTCCCTGGTTCCCGGGGTGTTGCAGCCTTTCCCAGGGAGCTGTAAGGAGCTTGTGCCTCGTGCCTGCCATCACTGGAGGCTTATCTGGAACCTGCTGTGGGGACCCCTCCCACCTCAAGGCTGAGCCACAGCCCCCAAGCTCTCCCTGGTCCCTCAGGGTGCCCTGTGGGGGTCCTACGATGTGCAGCACCTGGGGGTGCAGCCTCAGGGGGTGGCAGTGGGCACAAGCTCACATCTTAACTCCCCCTTGGGATTAGCGGGGCAGCCTGACCTTAATCCCCCCGGGTACGCAGGGGCCTGGAGGGGCCAGCATGGGGCTGGCAGGGCCTCCAGCACCAACCATTCCCTGGCTGGTAAACCCTGGTGGCTGCCGGACACCAGGGTCAGTTCGAGCTCTACCTCATTGCTCCAAGGCTCGCTGTGCTAGACTTTCCTCCAAAAAACCTGGTGGTTCCCAGCATGTACCCAAACTCCAGTGCTCCCATGCAGCTACACACCCCAGGGCACCTCTGCAGAGGTGCACAAGTGATCAAGGCAGGGCCATGGCCCCTTCCCTGGGGTCCCACATCCCTCCTGCCAGACCCTGAGGAAACCCAGAGCAGGGCTCAGCCCCACAGGAAAGCAGGAGGAGCAGTAGAAATCCAACCTTGACCAAGCACTTCTGCTGGTATGGGGCTGGAGTTCTGTCACGGGCACTTTTGTGACACACACCTATGGGTACAAGGTGTGTGTATAAGGTCCCTCTGGGGTATGTATGGTCCCCACGTGGCCCTGTAAGGTCCCCACAGTGTATCAGCTCTGCGAGGCTCTGCAAGGTCCCTGAGGGTTAGTGCAGGGACCTCCAGCTCAGCTCTTCTTCAGTGTGACCCTGGGGGTGCTGGGACACCAGGGTTCCATGGGAGACACAGGATGGACCCAGGGCATTACTTCCCTGTTGCATTTCCCCATGGCAGTTCCCCATGGCAGTTCCTGTGTCTCCTGGCTTGTCTCCTCCTGACAGCACAGCCAGGCAGCAGCACGAGCTCCCGGCTTCTCCCCGGGGCTTCTCCCTGCCATTCCAGAGCCTGCTATTTTGGGCACAACCTCATGACTTTTGGGGCCTGGCATTGCCAGGCTTAGAGTTGAGCTGAATCCCCATGAAGGGGATGGGCTGCAGTATTGTGGGGGAACCTGCCCCAGCACTGTGGCATGGGCACCCCTCAACTGGCAGAGATGGGGGGCAAATGGGGCACTGGCAGGGGGCCAGCGTGTCCCCTGCCAACCTGTGAGCACCCATCCCTGAGACCTTCCTGTACCTCTCCCCTGGGAGGGAACATGGCATCTCACTAGGTCCCCACAAGCCGCCCTGAAGCAGGGAGGTGGCAGTGATGCCCCAGAGACCCTCTGGCACTCCCTACCCTCGCAAGCCTCAGCCCTGCTGCACCCAAACCCAGGGTGATGTGGCCCCGCGTGGCTCGGGGGGATCCGGGTGTCCGAGTGCTGGGACAGGGGATACTCCCAGAATGGGCACCCTGGGTACCTACCTGACTGTGCCTGTGCCCCGGCCGCCCAGCCACGTCCCCTCACATCGCGGCTCCACAGTGCTGTGCCTGGTAAAGCCGATTATGCATCGGCTTTACAGCTCTGCTTCTCCCCAGCATTGCCTCCTGCCTCACTCTGGTGCCTGGCACGGCCCAGGGGACAAAGGGGATCCCCTTGGCAGAATGTGGGGGTCATCCCTATAGTAGAAGCAAACCTTCAGTCAGGGGCTCACTCAGGTTCGGCACCTCCCATGCCATCCCATCCTGGGGAATATCTGGTCCCCAAAGCCTCTAGGCAGGGAAGCTCTGAGCCCTCACCCCAAATTCCATCTTCTCTCCACCAGTCCCTTGCTGAGGGGCTCCTGGGCCAGCTGCCCCAGATCTCAGTGCCCCACCCTTGGGTGAGTCAGGGTGTGGGGGACCACCCTGCTTCCCCCCAACCACAGTGCCTGCTGAGCTTGACTCCTGTGCAGCATCCCCAGATCATCCCCCGGACAGCAATGATGACAGCACACAGCATGGGAAGAGTTTGGCTGTATTTTGACTCTGGAAGGAGATATAGGCAGTAATACAGAAGCTTTGCAAGC
This sequence comes from Campylorhamphus procurvoides, assembly GCA_013396655.1. Classification (NCBI taxonomy): domain Eukaryota; kingdom Metazoa; phylum Chordata; class Aves; order Passeriformes; family Dendrocolaptidae; genus Campylorhamphus; species Campylorhamphus procurvoides. Next base: position 50,386 of record WBMV01008887.1, on the reverse strand, counting down.
ATGAATACATACACGACCTTGCTAGATCCCGCCGGAGCAGGGACTTGTCCTGGGACCTGATTCTGCCCTCCACTGCACTCGAGGTTGGGGGGGAGCTGGGGGCATTCCCCAATCAAGGCACGAAGCCAGGATCTCTGTTAATGGCTGGCTGGACCCTTGCAGAGAGGGGAACTGCTCCTGCCAGATCCAAAAATCCCCCTCACGAAAACAAAACACCTTCTTTGGCACCTTTCTGGCAAAACAGCCCTGCCTGGACTGAGCACCCTTTGCCTCATTCCTGAAACACTTCCTGAGCTCCGGCCACCGGAGACAAGCCTGACTAACCCGAGCGGAGAAAACCTGGGGTGAACCCCATTAGATGCAGCGGCCCCAAAAGTGGGGAACCTGGGGGGTCCTCTTGGGGCCAAGCCTGTGGAATCGAGGTCCATCACCCCAGCTGCCAAATCCATCTGGTCCCGGGATGTGGCTCCGGTGGGTTTTCACTTCCCCTACTCCATCTCCACTCAATGCCGTGCGGAGTCCAGTGGGGTTCCCAGCCTGGCCCCACCTTGGCTAAGGCACAACTCGGCTGCTTAAAAAACCCAAAGGGAACCCAAAGGACATGAGGTGCTCGGGATGGGGAATATGGGGAATACAGTACATGGAGTGCCGGGAGTGCAGGCAGGCAGGGGGCTGGGGAGGGGGCAATGGCCATGGAGAGACATGGACATCACCTGCAAGCTGCCAGGAGCCCCCACGCCAGCACCACCGGGAATCACAATTTAAAAAAAAAACAAACAATGGGAATTTTGGCTTCAGATCCCAAGAAAAAGGGCTGTAAAGGCACTGTGCTCCACTCAAGGCATGACAACAGCCCCGGTGGTACGCAGCTCCCATGGGGATAGCTGCGCTTCTCCCAGTTCTATGTAAAAAGCTTTGGCAAAAAAGGTACAATCTAAAGAGCATTTCAACTATGATCTCCTTCTGCATGGCTGCTTCGTAAACACAATTCCTTGCTGTCTTTGGCTGAAGTTTTAAAAAAATTGTGAAGCTGAGAAGCTTTTTTTTGGTTTGGATTTTTTTTATATAGAAATAGATTTTTTCTTTAAAAAAAATCAAAGCATCTTTTAGCACTTTTAATATATATATATATATATATAAAATTCCTGCTATAGAAAACAAAAACCCCCAACCTTGGCTTTTGATAGCTATTTTTTTTTTGAGGGGAAAAAAAATTCTTTCACTTTGGGAAAAAAAACCTAGCTGGAGATGGGCAGGAACCACAGGAATGCGCCACGGAGTTACATGATGCTGCAGTTCTGCACAGCCTGAGCCTGGGAGGGAGAAAGAAAAAGAAGAGGGTTAAGAAGAGCCCACTGTCACTGTCACTGTGTGTTCATTCTGGCTGTGAAGCTGTGAAGTGTCCAGTGGGATCCTCTGGATGCTCACGGTGTCTGGACTGCCCCAGGCTCTTCTCCACCCTGGCCCTTGGGGTGCAATAAATAAATACCCCCTCGCTGGGGGGTTCATAGCTCTGAAATTTCAGAACTAGCAGTAGGTGATAGTTAAGGGTTATAATATTGACTGAGACTATTAATATAGAATACATTATATATTAATCTAACATTATATAGATATAAAATATATATCTAAGTGCTGAAATATTCATGTTACCAGCATGAACAACACTTAGCAGTGGTGGAATGAGTGCAGTAGAGGATGGGGGATGCTCTGGAGTGCTAAGGGGGCTGATTGTGAAATGGGCTGGGCTGAGGAGCTGCTATGGCCACAGCCCTTTCCAATTCCTTGCCGAATCCCCAGTCCCTTACAAAGAGGCTTGTGCGAGCCCAAAGAGGAAGAGCAAATGCAGAGACAGGAGGGAGGGCATGAGACCCCCACAGTGCTGCCCTGTTGAGAAAGGACAATGACAGGACAGGGTATAGACCCAAGAGCAGCCAGACAGCCCAGTCTCAGGGTCTGGGAATGGCACTGACCTGCCTGCGGGGGATGGAGTTCCCCAGGAGGTAGTTCCTGGTCACCAGGCTGTCCCCGAGGCCGATGCCAGAGTCGCCCATGCTGCGGTAGCTGCGGGTGACGGTCACACTGGAGGTGGAGGAGCCCGAGGACATGGTGTTGATGCCGGCGTTCTGGGTCCCCCCCTTGTCCGCCGGCTGACCACACGTGCCGCAGACAACTGTGCGGGAGCGCAGGTTGTATTCACCAGGGTCCCCAGAGCCACTGCAGCTACCCTAGACATGGGGGGGACAGACAAAGCGACCTTGAGCCTACGCCTGAGTATCCTCTGCCCTGAGCCCCTGCCCTGAGGATGATGGTCTAACCATGGGGACCTCTTGAGTTAGTCCTCGAAGAGGGTCTGCACTCACCCATTCCCTCCATCACGTTGTTTAAAAATAATAATAAATATTTTTGTATTTCTAATCCCAAGTGACTGGGGCTGGCATGCTGCTAGTGGGTAACTTGTCCTGCTGCCCTGGCCTTGCACCTCAGGCTGTCAGCACATGGGAGACACCTGAACTGTGCTCCTCTGAAAACATCCTTTTCCTCACTGCCTTGGTGGCTTTCTGATGGGAAATTCGCTCTTGGAAAAGATTCAGCCTTCAGAAGAATGGGCAGCATTGGCTGCAGGAGCTTGGCTCCTCTGTTCAGGGATAATCAGTATAGAAGAGAATCACAGAACCATGGAATGGCTTGGGTTGGAACAAACCTTAAAGCTCAGCTTGTTCCACCCTCTTGCATTGGGTAGGGACACTTTCTACTAGCCCAGGTTGCTCCAAGCCCCATCCAACCTGGCTTTGAACAATTCCAGGGAGGGGGCAGCCACAGCTTCTCTGGGCAACCTCTGTCAGAGTCTCACCACCCTTAGAGGGAAGAATTTCTTCCCAATATCCCATCTAACCCTGTCCTCTGGTAGTGGGAAGCCATTCCCCCTCGTCCTGTCACTCCAAGTCCTTGCCTAAAGTCCTTTTTCAGGTCTCTTCTCCTCCAGCCACTGGAAGGGGCTCTAAGCTTTCTGCAGAGCTTTCTCTTCTGTAGGCTGAACACTCCCAGCTCTCCCAGCCTGTCTCCAGAGCAGAGGGGCTCCAGGCCTTGGAGCATCTTCATGACTACTTCTGGACTTGCTCCAGCAGCTCCATGACCTTTTTGTGCTGGGGGCCTGATAACCAGACCCTGCACCATAGATGGGTCTCGCAAGGGTGGAATAGAGTGGGATAATCCAGTAGCTCAACCTGCTGATACAGCACTGCTCTTTGGATCATGAGAACAAAAAGGAAAGTGGATGACAGATGTCCCATCCTGCTCCTGCAGAGCCCCAGGAGCAGCATCCAGCAGATCTCTTGCCCATGTTGAGGCACAGTGTGGCCACGACTGCACATCTCCACACATGATTCCTGTGGGCATCTCACGTGCAGAACACATCCATCCTGTTGGATGGGCTGATGGGGGCTTCTGGGCTACAGTCAGGGATGGTTTTTTTGGGAGAAGTGGCTGCAGCTACTTTTCCTGGCATGCTGTCTGCTCTCTGCCTGCTGCCTGCTCTCTGCCTGCTGCCTGCTCTGCTAGCTGTTCCTCCTGGTGCACATTACGGCTCCCTGTGGGGAATGATGGGCTTGAGAGGAAGGACAAAGCCACCTCTGGATTTCTTCCAGCACCCTCGTGAAGCAGAGAGGATGGAGCAGCTGCTGACGAGAAGCGTCATCCATCAACTTCCCAACATTCCATCCTCCTGGTGATGTAGAGTACCAGCTCAGCCTCCCTCTGGCTCCTCCAACATTTTTCATGCCATGTCAAGGTTACCCAGGGTTGGAGACAACTTCCAGCAAGGTTTCCACAGAGCTTTATTTGGCAAGCAGCAACCTCTTCCAGGTGCCGGAGGTCTATTGGCTTCTCTCAGCTTGTTTCCACAGCAGACTTTCTGCTACCTTCTCCCATATGCCTGGCCCTGCATGATACTGAGCTACCTCCTATCCTGACAGGGATGAGAGCTGCATCCCCCCCAGACCCTTGGGATCAGTGGCATCCCCAGCACCTTACTCACATGGTGATGGCGGTGATGGATGCTCATTTCGTCGTCATCTTCATCCTCATCATCGTTGATGATCACAGTGCGGACCAGTTTCCGCATGGCCACCTCCTGTGGGGGACAGGAAGGGAGTCGGAGGGTTCAGTGCCTGCAACTCCCCGTGCCCCAAGCCAGACCTGCCACAGGTTCTCACCTCCCCGTTGGAGTTGATGAGGGCAGTGCGCAGGCTATCCCCAGAGCCCCAGCTGCTCTGGGCTTTCCACACCACATTGCTGGGGGGGCTGTGGGTCGCTCCAGCTCCCGAGGCCCAGATCTGGGGAGAAAAGCAGTAGAAAAGGGACTTTTCAGGTGTGCAGAACACAGAGCCCGGGGACGTGGCTCTGTCACCGCAAAAAGCCACACACCAACTGCTCTGCATCACCAGCGGCCCAGCAGGGTCCAGGATCTTGACTGGATCCTTCACTGGGCAGTGACTCACCGTGACCACCTGGCCAGCCTTCAGGGTGAATTTTGGGGGGAAGCGGTAGGTGATGGGGGGATCATCCCCATTCTGCCGCTTGATCTGCCAGTTCCCCATGGCCTGGTCCTGCAAGAGAGACAGCCACGACCCTCAGAACCCAATTCCTCCACAACTTGTCCCATCCAGCTCCTGCCCATGGAGCAAAGCAGGGCAGGGCTGAACTTCACCACAGGAACCCAAGGGCTCCCCCTGAAGGCAAACTCACCTCATTGGACTTGTTCCTGAGGCGGACAAACTTGCCTTCCAAGTCCACCTCCTCCACGCCGACACGGCCACTGGTCCGGGCATGGTGGGAGAAGCTGGTGCGGCTCTCGCTGTCCTCCAGCTTCCGCTTCTTGGAGGAGCCTGGGGTGGACAAGTGGCTACGGGATGCACCTTTGTGGGAGGAAGGGCTGGGGGACAGTCTCAGCCTGACAGGGGAAGAAGGAGAGATGGACCCAGTGAGGACATGAGGGCTGGAACCCACACAGCCCCGAGCTGGGTGCAGCATCCCGTGCTCACCGCTCCTCCTCGCCCTCCAGCAGCTTGCGGTAGGCATTGATCTCCATATCCAGAGCCAGCTTGATGTCCAGCAGCTCCTGGTACTCATCCAGCTGCTGCTGCATGCGTGCCCGCATCTCAGCCATCTCCCTCTCCTTGTCGGAGAGCAGGCGCCGGTTGGTCTCGCGTTCCCTAGCCAGAATATCCTCCAAATCGTGCAGCTTCGCTTCCTTGGCGGCCAGCTGTGGGGAGGGAAGGTGAGGGTGTCCACTCCACCCGGGGCCATGCCCAGGAGGGGATCATCCCCAAGAGGGGACCATCCCCGGGGCAGACATCCCAAGGAAGCCCTTGGTCCCAGCTCACCTGCTTCTGCAGCTGGCTCACTTCTGAGGAGAGGTTGTCGATGCGGATGCGGGTCTGCTGCAGCTCCTCATGGGCAGCACCCACCATGTTGCTGTTCCTCTCAGCCGACTGCTTGGCGTTCTCCAGCTGGGGGACAGGACAGGGAGATCAGCATTCCAGCACCAATTGCCCACCAGCATTCTGCGGGGCCAGGGGGAGAGGAGGGTGGTGTAGTGGGGGCTGCTCACCTTCGCTCCATAGGTCTTCTCCAGTTCATCCTTGTAAAGCCTGATCTGGGCTTCGTGCTGGCTCCGCAGCTCCTGCAGGGCCTCAGAGAGCTTGCTCTCAAACTCCCGCTGCCGCCCATTGTCAATCTCCACCAGCCGGGTCTCGTGGCGACGCTTGGTCTCCCGCAGCTCCTGGGGACAGGTCAGGGGACACAGTGTCACTTCAGGAGGGTGGCACAACACACAGGGCAGGGGTTATCCCAGTTGACCCCAGCACCGTGGCAGCACATCACAGCTCACCTCACTGTAAATGTTTTTCTGGAATTCAAGCTCTTCCTTCAGTGTCTGCAGCCGGTTCTCAGCATCCACACGGCGCAGCATCTCGTCCTGCAGCTGTTTCTTGGCTTCATTCAAAGCACTTTCCAGCTGGCAGGGAATTGACAGGGAATATCACAGTGAGCTCTGGACACTGAATTTGGCAAGGCAGGGGACCCACCACCCATCTGCATCTGCCCTGGCACCCCCCAGGCAGTAGGGGACAGAGGGGTCCCTAGGGAAGCTGGAGACAGGGCTGCCACTGCTCACCTTGGCCACCTGTCCCCTCAGGTCCCGCACTTCAGTCTCCAGATTTCTCTTCTCACCCAGGGCTGTGGACAGTGCAGCCTCCTTGGAATTAAGCAAAGCCTCCACGTCCTTGAGGCGTGCCTGGGCAGTGAGCAGGTCCCCTTCCTTCTTGGCATTCCTGCGAGGCAAAGGATGGCACATGTTAGCTGCACAGGAGGGAGAACCATTATCACTAGGAAATGAAAAAATTGCTTGGGTTCAAAGGGACCTTAGAGCTCATCCAGTCCCACACCCCTGCCATGGGCTGGGACACCCTCCACTAGACCAGGCTGCTCCAAGCCCCATCCAGCCTGGCCTTGGACACTTCAAGGGATGGGAGAGTCACAACTTCTCTGGGCAACCTGTGCAAGGGCCTCACCACCCTCACAGGGAAAAATTTCTTCCCAGTATCCCATCTAACCCTGTTCTCTGGTAGTGGGAAGCCATTCCCCCTTGTCCTGTTACTCCAGACCCTTGTCCAAAGTCTTTCTCCAGTTTTTGGAGCCCCTTTAGGTACTGGAAGGGGCTCTAAGGTCATGTCAAGCTCCTCATACACCAATGCCTCCAAGTCCTTCCCCTCAGGTCTGCTCTCAGAAAACCCAACACCCCTGCACTGTACCTCAAGCACAGAAAGCATCATGTCCACAACCTTCTGACCACCCCCAAAAAAGTTAATCCCTAACACCCACCAGCTGAGGGGCCGGCAGGTCCCAGCCATCCAGCCCCAGTGTGGATACTGGAAAGCAGGAAGGGCTGGGAAGGACTAGGGGACCAAGAGGTGTCTCGGGGTGCAGCACCCATGGGTGATACGCACACCCATGGCACGGCTGCACCGTGAGAGGCCAGTGCTGACCAGGCTGGGGCCAGAGTGGCACAATGCGACAGGGTGGGATGGGATGCAGCGTGGTCGGACACTGGAGCATGTTGTGGTGTGACAGCATGGCATGGTGTGGCACAGTGTGATACAGTGCAGCATGGTGTGGTGTGGCAGAGCACAGGATACAGTCGAGTGTGGCACAGCATGGCTTGGCACAGTGTGGCATCATGTGACACAGAGATGGATGGCACAGCAGCAGCTGGGGAGGAGCTGAAGCTGCCCTGTAGCCAGCATTGCCCTACCGAGGCAATTGGGCAGAGGAGCCTGAGGCACCCTGTCAGTGCCGGGAGCCCAGTGCCTCTCCTGGAGCAGACGGGGGGCACTGGGCAATAAGCGGGGGCGGGGGCTGCACGGGTGTGGCCAGGCAGCTCCGCCGTCGCTCGGTGGGTGCACAGCTCTGTCACCCCAGCTGCCCAGCACAGGGCTGGGAACGGGTCTCCCCACCTCCAGCATCACCATCTAGGCTCCTGTGCCATCCTAGCTCCCACTGGCCCCCTCGCTTTTCCAGCCCCCTGACAGCAGGTCAAGGCCATTCCTTACAGACCCGCCGTGTGACTGGGGAATCTGATCTGACTGCACCACCAAAATGCGGCCCGGCGCTATTTTGGTAGGTCCTATAAAAAGAAAAGTCCCAACGGCCCCCAGCAGCCGCCAACCCCAGGGTGGGATTGTCACCCCACCTCCCTGGAAAGGGTGTGTGGGACTGGTGGAGGTGGGATGCAGCCGGGGGCTGTGGGTGCGCACTGGCCGAGCTCTGGGCGCTCGCCAGCCCGGGGCGCATTCCTGGGGCGGGGACTGCACACCCACGCCATGAGATCACGGGTCACAAATACCAGGGAACGGCCGGAGGCACCGCCGGTGCTCAGCCCATCCCAGGGCACCATCCGGACCACCAAGAACGGGACCCCAGCACCAGCGGGGACGGCATTCCCAGACTCGCAGGGATATGGGAAGATCCTGGCTTGGCCAACAGCAGACTTTCCTGCATTTCTTTCTCTTTCCTGACCCGAGCCAGCACAGAAAAGTCATTCTGTTATTCTGCAGACTAAAGGAAAGGTTTGAAAATCCCAAGCCACTGTTTTTAAGCACAAACCCCACTTTATATCCCAGGATGGATTTCATGTTAAAAGCGCAGGAATTCAGCTTGAGGAAGGACAGTTTAAAACTAGTATTCCTATATGTACAGTAACAAAATTCATAATCACTTGAAGTGCTGCCGTCAGGAAAAGCAGAGCCCGAGAGCCTCTGGGAACCCAGGAGCAGCTTGCAGACTTTTTCTTGGAAGTGTGTGAAGATCCATGTTCTGCCTTTCTTTACGTTTCTGAAAGTTCCTTTCTCAGCCCAGAACACTCTTTGTTGTGGTGCAAAGGGATCAGTAACATGCCGAATCTGTAACAAATTATATGATGTTTTTGTGCTCAGATTTTCATATCACATTTGCAGTGTTTGGGGCTCTCAGGTAAGAAAGTCTTGATGTGCAGACAGGATGATTTCATAGTCCATAAATTCCATAAAATAGTCTTGTTTATGCCTAAGCAGCATTTAAGCAATCTTGAGAATTTGGAATTTAGCTTGCAGTGGAGTAACTGACCAAGGAATGGTGCTGGTTCCCCTTTTCCAGGGAACTATGGTCCCGCTTTCTGGAGCTGCTGCTGGAACTCTGTGCTGGGTCCTTCCTGTGCAATCTCCTCCCTTCATGCCAGTGACTCATAGGACAAGAATGCCAACTGGGAGCAGATCCGAGGCTCACTGCAACCAGTGTTTGAGGCCGACTTTTCCCATCTGGCTGTGACTCGTCCCCACAGCCAGCGTGGCCACCCCGGCACTGCCAGCAGGGTCCAATCCTGCCATCCCTGACAGAGTGAAGTGCTGTGTGACTCTGGGAAGAACTCATCCTTGGCATTTTGCTGCTGAAGCTCTTTGCTCACCATGTTGGCTGTGGAGGCTTGGGCACAGCCAGGTGGCACCAGTTCTTTGGGATAGGACTCTGGAATGTCCTGAATTCTCCAACTCTTTCGGGGACAGCGGTTCCATCAATAAGTGACAAATGGAGGGGAAAATGCTGATGGTGACACTTATGTCCCAACAGATTGTCCCTCTCCAGGGAACAGAGAGATCCAGGGTTCTGGGCGTCAGTGCCTGGAAAGCCCGACGGTAAATCCCAGATGACTCAAGGACAAATTCCTTTGCTTTAGGAGCCTCCCTGCCATGCTCAGCTTTGGGTTCCGCAAAGAGAAGCAGAGCCAGGAGCTCAAAGCTCATCAGCCATGGGGGCAGTTCTGCAGGTGGGAGAGGGGTGAGAGGAATCCTGTCTTGTCCTTGGCTCTGGCACGTCCAGTGATCTGCATGATTTAGCTCCCCAGGAACAAGGCACCTCCCCCCATGTTCCTTCCAAACACACCATGATCCTGACTGTGGCAGCAGCCTCTGGATGAAGCATCCCACAGGTGAGTCCTCTCTGGTGCTGGGGACCCCCATGCCCACCACTCCATGCCAGCCCTGTTGATTCCCACTCTGGCCCAGCCAGGGTTTGCGTTTTCAGTTCTCCTCCCCTCAGGTCCTGCTTTTATTCCCCAGCAACTTCCCAGGCTCCAGCTGGCGCTGGGCTAAAAATAAAAACTTCTACAGCAGCTGTGTTGCTCCCACTTCCCTGGAGAAGGGGACAAAGCCAGACCTTCCTCCTGCGCCCTGGAGGGTTCCATGGGCCTCCCCATCCCGCCCACTGGAGTCTACAAGATCTCAAATCCACCAAGGGAAAGGGAAGTAGAGATCCACCCTGGAGGTTTGGGTGCCTGTGGGCAGAGAACATGGGTTCAGCATCCCACAGGATTTGATCCCCTGTGTTGGGAGAGCTGTGGGTAAAAACAATCCAAGAGGAGAAAACACAACAGAGGCATCAAATCCTCAAGAAACAAGTGTCTCAAGAGAAAAGATGGAGGGAAAAGGGGCCTCAAGACATTTTATTTTTAGCTTTTAAAAGCAGGAAGGAGGAAAAAAAATGAAAATTGCAGCTGAGCTGCCAGAAAATCCAAATGTTAATGGAAAGTTGGATCTGCTCTGGCTGCGCTCAGCACTGACAGACACAAGGCTGCAAAGTCGATGCAACAGATTCAGAGAGGGCTCAGGGACAACCCCGCAAAGGAGGATTTGCTACTGCTCCCCCCACCTCTGGCCAAAAATCCCAGCCTGGAAACCTGGCAGGTCTGGGCTTTCCCTCTGGAAAAGTCAAGACAGGACAGAGTCATCAGAGCTCATCAAAGCAGGTTCAGGCACAAGCCCACCATGCTACTGGAAAGATGCCAACCCTGAGACGCCAGAGCCCACTCAATGCATTTTTAGGAAACACCCTTTGGTTTCCTCCCACCACTATTAATCCCCACGAGTGTTCCTGACACTTGGGCAACACCATGCTTCACATGCTGGAAGGGTTCCAATGCACGGGTTGGAGCTGGTGGAGGTGCAGGCATTCCTCTCCTTCCCTGCCTCCAAATCACAATTGCCCCACCCCAGAGAAGGTGCCAACTCAGGGAACTCGCCGGCTCATGCCCCATCCATAAATCTTTACGCACATCTACAAATCCCCTGGGACTGCAGGTTTCGGTCCCACCTGGCTTCCAGGGTGCAAAATTGCCTGCTCCTGGCCAGGCTACTACAGGACTGAAAAAAGGATCCTAGAAAAGGTTCTTGACACGTTTACAGCTTGGGAACCCAAGCTGTAAGAGGCAGCATGTGCCCATGGAGGTCTGTCATTGCTGGGAGGACCCAGAAAACCTCCTCTGCCACACCCTGAGCTGGCTCCTCCACATGGCATTGCCTTCAGTGCCAGTGCTTTGTCCCAGGATCACTGCATGTATCCCATGAATCACTCCCCCATCCCAGGGATCACTGTCCCACTGCAAAGACTGCTCCCCTATACCAGGGATTGTTTCTCCATCAAGGATTGGTCCTCCATCCCAGGAACCAGGGCCCCACAGGATCCCAGGGACCAGGGCCCCACAGGACAAGCAGCAGGGACAGCATGAGGAGAGGCGGACTTGGAAAACCTCTGTGGTGGGGCAATGGGAATGTGGCGAAGCAGCTTCTCCCAGCTCCTGACTCATCCGTGCCGCAGCACTTCTGCCAAATCACCAGGATAAACACGGGCTGGTCTCCTAGCAGGGGAGCTGGAAATAGCCAATGTGATGTATAGCAAGGACAACATCTGCGCAGAGCCAGCATCCTGTGGGGCACCAAATCCCTGCCAAAGGGAGCTGGGGATGCCAGCACCGGTTGTGCTCATGGATGCATGGAAACAGCTCCCACCCTCAGGTGTCAGCAGTGCCAAAAACCTTCCTGGTGCCAGGGTCAGAGCCAGGGCCCTGCCACACGCTCCTGGCATGGGAGTCCCTGGGGCTGAGGGACTTGTCCAGCCCCATGTGGCCCCAGTGGGGTGAAAACAGCTCCTTGGCTTCTCCCAAGAGCTGGACTTCCCACTCCTGGAATTTGAATCCAGCCTTTCCTTGCCTTCCTTAAAATGAACTGAAACTAGTGCTTTGTTGATGTCTAGGAAAAAGCATTTCATGGGGATACAAAGGGACCCTCCAGTCTGGTGTTCCACAAACCCAAGTTATTCCTGTCTCTCCACAACCCCCATCATCAGGAGCCTCACTGGGAGTCGTGGGTGCACACAAACTCCAGAGTGATGGGACGTGACCGCAGCAATACCTCCAGGGATTGGCCACACATGCCTGTCACCCTGAAGGTATGAAGGTGTTTCTCACCTTTCCCTGGATGCACCAGAGCAAATGCTCTGTGCCCACTCACTGTTACTCTGCAGCCTCCCCTCTCACAATGGGAGAAGCACATTGGCTTCAGCAGTACCACAACCAAACAATGCAGGTGGCTGCAGCATGGAACAACAGCCCTGCACTGCTTGAAAGCTGGAAACACATTTCAGAGAATAAATAGTATATTAATTGTTTAGAATTAATTGTGTTGTAGCTCAGTGCTGGCTGGGGAGCCCCAGTGTGTCTCACTCCCTGTCCGGGCTGTCACGCCAGCTGGTGACTCATCCCAGCCTCCGCCAGCAGCTTGAAATGGAAATCCCAAGTCACCAAGCGACACTGCTGTTTGGGCTGAGTCCCCCCTAGTAACGAGGAGGGTCCGTGGTTTCAGAGGGTGGATGGCATTACCAGAGGGGGTTTGGAGCTGAAAAAGGGGGATTTGCCCTTTTGCCATGTGGGAGTCACCAGGGGAATTTGCAGGACTTTGCTTTCCACTGCCCACACTGTATATTTGGGGGGAGGTTTGCATGAAGCATAAATCTGTGTGTCTGCACAGACAAAGGGCAGGGTTTATCCTCCACAGACATGTGTCCCAGCTTGGAGCAGACATCACAAAGTCCCACCAGGTCTGCCAGTGCCTGGCTGCCTGTGAGACCTCTACCACCTGTGGGACGCCCCACTGCTGCCTGTGGAACTCCCTTTCCCAGCTTCCTGTAGCTTTTCCAGGGTGCAGCAAGCCCCAGGAGACAGATGCAAAGAGGATGCAAAGCACAAGGGAGGATCAGCTGCGGGAGTCCCCAGCACCGGGAGCACACACAGCCTGGCACTGCCTGAGGCTGAGCTCAGTGATTTCCCTATGGAACCCCTACACCACCAAACTGTGGGTTACCTGGAAAAAGCCTCCAGGCTGGGGTGGCATGAAAAGCGCCACCAGTTGAAACTTGATTTAGCAGGTCCCGAGGGGATGGACTGAGCCTGGAGTTCCCAGAGAGAGGGCCAGTTCCTCCCTCACAGAAACTGCATTTTCCACTGGCAAAAAATCACCAAAGACTTGAACAGGCTGCCCAGGGCAGTGGTGGAGTCACCGCTCCTGGGGGGATTTAAAAGACATGTGGATGTGCCTCTTGGGGACATGGGTTAGAAGCGGCCTTGGCAGTGCTAAGGGAATCTCTGGACTCGATTTTGGAGGGCTTTTCCAACCTAAATTATATGAGTCTATCTCCTCATAAAGCTGAACACCTCAACAGCCCAGAACACCATGATCAAACTCTGGTCAATCTGCACCCGCAGCCCAGGCTCAGCACGATCCAAACCCATCCCTCCCAAACATGCCAGCTTGCCTTTCCCTGGCTTCCCATGGAATTTGAATCAGGTTATCTAGAAGACACTTGATGGCCTGGAATTAAACCATCTTAAATATAGATTAAAGCAGTAACACCCTTCATCAGGAAAAAGGAACTTGCTAAAAAAAGCCTGGAATTGCCTTGGAAAGAGAATTTTCAGACATAACTCTAATATGTGAATACACCACTTCCATGATGTATTCCTCAATTCCACCTTCTGAATTTCAGTAGGAAAGGCACAAGGAGAATACTTGGAATCATGGAATATCCTCAGTTGGAAGGGGCCCAAAAGGATCATAGATTCCAACTGCTGCAGAGGATATCCCCAAAAATCCCACCAAGGGTGTTGTCAGCTTGTTTTTCCAATCCAGAATTTACTAACAATTTGTAGGTTTCAATATGATACAAAAGTCTGACTAAAGCTTTTGGGAAGAGGAGGGAAGAACGAAATTACAAGTCTCACCATGGTGACAAGTGAGTTTTGTATCATTAATATAATTATGTTATATTTAATGTAACAACAAATTAACAATTACATTTTGGACTGGATGAAATTTAAGGAGTTTTGCCCGCCTTGATTATCTCACTCCAACACAGCAAAAGCCAGTTTTGCAATAATTGGGCTAAATTTTAATGGGACAGTTGTGTTTTTTTGGGTTTTTTTCCACCTAGAATAGCTCTGAGTGTTGTACCTCCATGGAAACCCCAGAATATTTCATTCAATTCAATACATCCTTCTCCGGATGAACGAGAAATGCAAAGCCTATAAACCACCACCTCAAAGGATGAAGACAAAGCACAGATTCCCGGTGTTTCCTTGAGGGATTGGGCATGGCTGGAGCCTTACAAATCAAGTTAAAAACAGGGAGCTGAGTCACTCGTATTAGTCATGTCTTCAGGACCAGGAGCACTGGGGGGAAACAGCCACAGCCTCATGTTTCACTGGGAGCTCGTTACACGGCCAGGACATGGGACAGTGGAGAAGGAGCACGGATGAAATCCCAGCCCCAGGAGCAAGGAAATGTGCTGCCACTGTGCAGACACCGCCTCCTTTCCCTCTGCTCACACATGGGGTCCCTGAATGCAAACAGGTGATGGGAAGGGATGAGGAGGTCACTTTGCACCTGCTGCATCCTGATCCACAGCAGGAACAGGGTTCCCGCACAAGGTGGGACGAAATGGAGGCAAAAGAGAGGCAAAACAGGGAACAAACTCAAGGCCTCATTTTGTCTCTCCGGTAGCACCAGCTCACCCCATTTTCCATAAATCTGGGTACACAAAGCCTCTGGCCAGCAACATTTGCTTAAGAAACAAAGCAGGGGATTGTTGGATCTAGCTGCCACGTATCACCCTGGGAACAAAAGGGCTTGCTATCCCGGCTCCAGCAGCACAGATAAAGGCAACCAAGGTGTTTATATTGCCACAAGGTCTGTTTGCATGTGGCGGTGGCAGCAAGGCCAGTTGTTTGTGCTGCTGTGAGTCACCGCCACTGGCAAACTCCAGCCACTGGCAGGGTGGCTGCCAGGATGGGTCAGGATGGGATGCTGCTGGGAAAATGCAGCTCAGTGCAGGGATAAGTAGCCAAGGTGAACACCAATGTTTGCTGTGCTCTGCCATATGCTCTGCCCACTTTCTCCTCCAGCCTGCACTGTGCAGGGATGGAGCCCAGACCTGCTCGGCACGTGGGCAGGAAATAACCACTTCCCCAGAGTGAGGACTGCAGACATGGCATCCCTAGAAAGCACAATTTAGCCCCAATTGCTGCTTGCACAGAACCACCTTACAAATAGGGTCACCATGAGAGGCTTCAGCCTCTCCACCACCTCCCTCCTGCTCAGCCCCAGGTGCCCACACCACACTCACCACCGGGCAAACCCCAGTCCAGCTTTTTGCACAGGAATGGCACAGCTAAGGCTGAGCTATGAAAAGGAGCATCTCTGCCCTGCAAATGGAGGGTCTGGGGGCCACCCAGACAGAAAAGCATGATGTCAAGGGGCAAGGCTGCTCTCCACAATGCTCCTGCTCTCTAAAGCCCACAGCATGAAGGCTCAGCTTTGAAAACACCCCCTAATTTCCCCTAGCTCATCATGGTGCCTGCAGCGGAGTATCCTAACGCCCCACAGATGTTGCTGGGGAGCGGGTTACCCGCTGTCATGCCAGGAAAGAGGAGGCAAGCATGACCAGCGGAGTGGTGGAGCCCCCTGAAACGTGGCCCCGCAGTGCCGCACCCTGCTCCAGCCCGGAGACACGAGGCTGAGCGTGACTCATCCCCTGCTCTGCCAGCGCTGCTCCAGAGCCCTGCCACAGCAAGCCCACTGCACTGCGAGGGCTCTGCCCACTGGAGACTGGGAGCTGCACTGGGGTAACTGGCCACCCTCAGTGCCCATAAGCATTGGGCCCAAGTTTCCTTTGGGCTCCCAACCCTTTGAATCCTGCATATCACACATCCACACCAAGAGCTTGGATGTTTGTTTGGGCTCACGTGACTCACAGGCAAGGTTTTAAGAGAGAAAGTGTGTCCTTAAGCTGTTATTAAATAAAACCACCAACAAACTGGAAGTGCTGAGCTGCAGTCAAGCACCACGGCAAGGAGACGCCAAGCACTTTCTGACGGGAATGGAGGCGCTGTACTGGATGGCAGGGGGATGTGAGTGTGGAAAGCAGGAGCCAGAGCAAGTGGCTGGAGGTGGCTCTTGTCCAAGAGAGTGGAGAGACATCTGCTATCAGAACCTCGCTCCTACAGAGGTGCTTCTGAGCCACTCAAAGCCCCAACAATAAAATTCAACAGCTTCAGGAGAGCCCATGTTTGCTCCTACTCTGGCTCTGTCACTCCTCTGCGGGTTCATGACGCCAATACCTGCAATGGTGCAACCCCGTAATTAAGGCAGGTAAAGTACAGGCAGGGCAGCACCTATCCTTCACCTGGGGTACTGGGGAACTTTGTCCCTGCTGCTGTCGCAACTCCCAACTCTAATAACCATAGGAAGGCAGAAACAGGGCATAAAGGGCTGTCTGCAGCTTGAAGGACACCCCAAGCCAAGGGCACCTTCACCGGGAAAAGAAAATTGGTTTATGATCAAGAATGTGCAATGTTGACTCAGCCTCACTCAGGAACGGAGGTGTCCCAACCCCAGCTGGGTTTTGTGGTATCTCTGCGGGCTGGGTTCACTGCACCTCATTAACCAACTTCCACACCCTTTGGCTCTCCCCAACACCCACAGCCCTGGATCACACCATGGGTTCACAGACAGGCTGTGACGTCCTTCACATACAGAAACAAAGACAAATATATATATTTTATGGAGTGATAGGGCAAAGAGGAATGTCTTTAAAGTGATAGGGCAGATTTACATTAGATATTAGGAGGAAATTCTGCCCCATGAGGGTGGGCAGGCCCTGGCACAGGTTGTCCAGAGAAGCTGTGGCTGCCTCATCCCTGGGAGTGTCCAAGGCCAAGTTGGACGGGGCTTGGAGCAACCTGGGCTTGTGGGAGGTGTCCCTGTCCATGACAAGGAGTTGGAATAAGAAGAGCTATAAGGTCTCTTTCAAGCCGAACTATTCCGTGATTCCATTACCTTGGGCTTTTCCTGGGTGGCCAAGGGCCCGGCTGTCACACACAAGGAGGTCTCTGCACTCAGGACTGCAGCTGCCACCACATCAAGTGGGGTTGGGGGCCTGTGCCAGCCCCCCACAGTTGTTCAGCTTCACACTGGAGCTATTCAACCCTGGGCAATGAGGGGAAGGAAGCAGAGGCAGGTGGGCACCCACCCCCAACACCCCAGTGAGTGGCCGTGGGTGTCTGATGGCAGCTGTGGACAGAGACAGGTTTCAAGTGGCACCAGTCTCGGCTTTTTGGGAACATGCTGAGCTAGTCACAGAGGAACAGGCTCAGCAAACAGCCTCGTAAAGAGCTGAATGGCAAAACAGGTACTGCAGCCAGTGGCAGGACAGCAGGAGGCAATTCCCAGCTCATCCCAAACCCACAGGGCTGACACTTCTCAGGGAATCCCCTGTGCCAGCCCTAATTTTGGCCAGGACCAGGGTGAGAGCTCTGGTGACTTCCTCTTCTCCCGGTTGCCAGAAGCACGGGAGGAAATTGCAGCTCCCAAAGGGCATAAATTCAGCAGAACCTGGAGCTGGCAGCCACTCTGTGTGTCCCACCCTGGCCATGCTGCACTCTCCGCCTGCCTCCCTGAGCACCATGCTGGGAGAAACTCCCTGTTCTCTGGGCTCCAGAGTTTGAGTGTTGATGGGATTCAGACAAGTGAAGTGACACGTGAGAGGTTGAAAAACACTTGTGGCAGCACATGAGACCAGAGCAGGCTGGGACAGGATGACAGGAATGGATTCCTTCCCACATTAAACCCAGCCCTGATTCTCTTTGCAATCGTTCCTCTTGAATCCCCAACTCCAAGGATAAGGTCCTTAATTTGCAGAGGGGATCCTATTGTCACAAAAATGTTTAAGGTAACAGGATTTCCTCTCGCTCCCCTCATCCCCCGGAACACCATAGGGAAGAGACGTGGCTGGAAAATGCCAGCAAATACAGCAATGGGAGCGGGGCCACAAACCAAAAGTGCTGGAGCCTGTTCCTCTGCCGAGATTGTCCTTGGAAAAAGAGGGGCTGGATGTTTGCACAGGCAAGAATTCCTCCCTCCCAGAAACCCAGCCATCCAAAGCTGTTGCCTGCAGATATTAAGGAAAAACCAATGTTTCTGCAGCACGGAAGACTCAGGGTGCCGTGTTTAGGAGGGTCCCAGAGGGGCACGGGGGTCCAGACCAGCCTGGCTCTGTGTCACCAACTCCCTCAAAGCATCCCCAGCTGTACAAGCTGCTCTTTGTTTGCTTCGAAAGGGCAAAGCCTCCTCCCAGCCAAAGCATTCCCTCCCTGGCAGGGATTCCATAAGGCAGAGGGGGGGAACAGCCCAAGAGTCTGAGGTTTCACCCCACGCAAAATGTTCCAGCACAAGCTCATCGCTGCCGAAAGAAGTGCCTGGCCCCAAAGCAGCATTGAGCCTTAAAATTTCCCCCCTTTTTTTTCCAAATAACAGGTCTCTGCTCCTGCCTGGAGGATCTTCAATGAACCCAGCATGGGGCAAAACCCCCTGGGCTGGGGAAGAGCTGTGGGGTTCACCTGCTGGCACCCCACTGCTGCCTCCCTTGGTCTACCCTTGGATGAGCTTCCTCCCTCTCAAGAACCTTTGGGAAACAGGAGATTTGTCCTCATTAGGGCCAGGGATGAGATCTGGGCCCCGGGAGGAAGAGGTGCTGCCAAAGCACCGGCTTAATTGGGTTAGGGGCTGCAATTCAGGAAGACATCGCTCATCAGCTGCGGTGCTAACGAGAGCTGGTTCCGGCCTTGGAGGAGGGAGCTGGCCACTGCATGGCCAACCCTCGCCCATGGAACAGGCATTGAACCCCCCAAGGGGCCTCTCTGGGGGATGGAGGTGCCCAAGGGCTGTATTCTACACCCCTGTGACTCCAGACTGGGGCTTAAAATGACAAACGTGGGATGAGGCGAATCCTCACAGAGCAAGGCAAGAACTGTGGCTGCTGTTCACCCTGTGAGTCAGGAGTCAGCTTAACGAGAGGGGGTATGGGCAGAACTGGGCACAGAGCATCTCTCCAACCACCCCATACTGTGCTGGTCTGGGTGTCCTCCAAGAAGGGGGACAGAAGCTCAAGCACACCAGAGACAGGGGCATTTCAGACTGGTCCTGTCTCTCCCCACAGTCTGGGAGTGGATGATGATACCGGTACCGTCAGCAACCCTGAGTCACCAGCCACCCTCACCGCACCCTCTGCTTTGCCTCACTCATGGCTCCAGCATAGCCAGAGGCCATCAAGAGCTGGGAACACATGTGAAACAGAGCCAGGCAGCACTGTCCCTTGACCTGGGCCACAGCCAGCACGAGGCTGCACAGGATCCCCGTGTGAGGAACCGGGTGGGCACTTTGGGAAACCCCTCCTGGATCACCATTGGGAGCAGCCAAATCAGCAGTGGAAAGGTCCAGCCCAAAGGCAAGAGCAGCTGGCTAGGAACAGAGGGGTGGTGGGAGGCAGAGGGCAGTCAGCTGCCTGTACCTCCCAACCCAGCTCTGCCCAGACCCTCCTCCACCCATGCAGCTCTTGCACCGTCGGTACTGGTTAGACTGGTCTCCTGTTTGCACAACCCGTCCCTCTCCAGCCAGCACCCCTTCCCCCTCCCAAGACAGAGCACTCAGCACCAGCACTGTGTCACATCCAGAGACGTCATGCCCTGGCACCCCCGGCCCCCCACCCTCCCTCTGTGCTGGTGAGACAACCCCTGTGGTGAGCAGCAGCGATGCTGTGGGTGCTGATAATGCGGCCCCGGGTGCCTGCCCTGTGGGAGATACCCAGCGCTTCCCCAGGGCTGATGGGTGCAGCGAGGGGTGCAAAGGACTGTCAGTTACTTATTAGCCAAAGTGTCACTGTGTCAAGGTCTGCAAAGCGGCCCCAGACCAGGCTCGGGGTGGGCAGGAAGAGCTGGCAGAGCAGGCACATCCCTATGCAATTGGATGGCAGGGAGCAGAACAACACCTGAGCAGGTCCTTCCTGATCCTGCCAACAGTTCCGACCCCTCCAGAGAGTCAGTCTTGTGGCTGCCCCAATTCCCCCGTGCTGCAAAGATTTGGGGATACCCCAGCCAAACTGAGCCCAGGGAGCAGCATCGCGACTTGGCAGCCAATTGTGCCCCTCTCTGAGCAGCATTGCCACATCAAGCGGGTTCTCATGGACAAGCGATGAGCTGCCAGCCCCTTTTCAAGGGTTTTGGGGGTTGGAGAACAGCCCCGAAACTGCACTCAAGGAAGTCGGGACATACCAGAGGCAGGAATGAGCAGCTCTGGCTTCCCCCACAGAATCGCTCTTCCATCTCACCGACCGACCGTGACTCAGAGACGACTCAACACGGAAACATCCCCATTCCTCAGAGACCCGCGCACCAACTGTTTTCCAAAACTCACCGAAAGCCACCTCCCAACCACAAGCTGCTCTTTGGAAACCCCCTCAAGTCACCGAACTTTTGCAGGGGGTTTGGCAGAGCTCAGAAACAAGTGTACAAGCTCCCAGAGCACAGCCTATCACAGGGAAAAACTCCAGATCCATTTTCCACAGGCTGGCTCTGTAACACAGCCAGCTCCCAGCTCCTTGTCAGCCACGGCTGCAGGCTGGGCATTTTTTGCAGCCCTCAAAAGATCATGACCAAGATAGTTCTGGGTTTGCATAAGGCAGCAAAAGCTTTTAGACAGCTCAGCTCCTCCTCCCACCAGCACCCAGATCCTTGGGATCTGGGAGCAGGGATCTGGTGAGCAGCAAGTGGGACTGCAGCGGTGAACGGGAAATAGAAAGCTAAATGTAAATAAAACCCCGCACGGCTTTTGGAGACATTTGTTAACAGGCGGCACGTTCTCTCCCTCCCAGTAGGTAGAATATTTATGGCATCTTCCGAGGAAGCTAATTTTAGCCTCATCTGATACAGACTCAAAACGAGATGTCCAGAATACGAGGCAAAAGATCAAATGGAGGAAGAGGAGGTTGTCCCACCACTGCCCAGCCCGGATCCGGCTGCGAGCCAAGGTTGATGACGGAAAGGGATCCGCTTGCTCCTTACGTGGAACGGGACTCAGGGAGCTGAATGCTACAGGGACACATCCTGACACTGCATGGGCTGGCAAAGCCTGGGGGAATCCCAGTGCCAGTCCCTGCCTGGCCAGCAGTGACATTGGCCAGGGAGCCCCGTGTCCTCAGGGACCTGCGTCCTCAAGGGACCTGCACTGATCACCGGTATCAGCCCTGTGACAGCACGGAGGGGGCCACAAAGGGGCATTTCTGATGGCAGGGATGGAAAGAGATGAATCCAATGGGAAGCAGCTGGAGGGATTCCAGACTCAGTGTGGACCAGGAGCACATCACCCAGCGACAAGCTGGCGGGAGAGGGACACGGGGGCTGCCTGCGCACTGCTTCCTCCAAAGCCAGGGACCCCACAGAGTGGGAGCAGCTTGGCACAGGGAGGGTTAAGGCAAACAAAACCCAAGCAGGTTCTTTAACCAGTGCCAAAGACAGCAGAGGAAAATAGGACGAGCAGGCGAGATCTGTGGGCAGGACAGAGCCAGCTGGCTGGCACCGCTTCCCGGGCTGTGCCGGAGCGTGTTTAGGAATAGCTCCAGAATGACGAAGGCAGAGGGGCCGCCAGCCCGGCGCTCGCGTCGCACGGACCCTCCCGGGGGCCCAGGGCATGTCTGCCCAACCCCAGCCCTGAGCGTTCACAGCTCCCTGCCCAGATACCCCCTCCAAGGGCATCCCGGCCAAAGATGGCGCTTGGAGGGAGAGTGGGAATGCTGAGAGAGCTGCTCTCCTCTCCGTGTCCTCACCATGGACATTCCTGCCCCGCCTGGGTCATGGATTTTTCCTCTCCCTGCCTCCTCCAGGTTGCTCCTTCCTCCCTCCCGGCTCCCTGCCAAGCATGACGACAGCGCCTGTCCCGCTGCGGTCCCCGCTGTCCCCAGGGCACTCACCGGGCTTTCAGCTCCTTGTGCTCCTCCCGGACTTTGCTGAGCTCCAACTGCAGTCGAGCTCTCTCTTTGGCCACAGAATCCAAGGTCTTGCGGGCATCTGCCAGCTCCGACTCGTAGGCAGCCTTGATGCCCGAGACCTCGCGGCTCACCACCTCCTCGGACTCGGTGATGCGGAGCCTCAGCCCGGCATTCTCCAGCTCCAGCGAGCGCACCTTGTCGATGTAGACAGCCAAGCGGTCATTGAGCTCCTGCAGGTCCTCCTTCTCCTGCAGGCGGGTGATGCGGGTGGGGGACAAGGGGGTCCCCGAAGCCCCGCTGCGGGTGCTTCTCTTCTGCGAAGGCGTCGCCATGGGGTCCGGCGTCAAGGCGAAGGACACGGCACAGGTCACGGCGCGATGTCCCACGCCACCCGCCCAGCTGTCGCGGCAGCTCCCAGTGCCTGAGTGACTTGCTTATATCCCAGCTGGGCTGTTCACTGGGAGGAGGAGCTGCGAGGCGGCGGCGGGTGGAGTTATCCAAAACCTGGGTGGAGACAATTCGCATCAGTCCCGGACCTTCCTTGAGAGGCTGGGAAAGCATCCCTGGGAAATGGGGCCTTGGAAGCGCAGCTCTGAAGGCACATCCCGGGGTGACCCCTTGTACGCCCCCCCACTTTTCTAGGGCGATTCCCCCCACGGAGGCTGGATTGCAGTTTGGGGGGACTTGGTGAGGACAAAGTGCACCCTAAGAGGGGCTGCAGTAATGGGTGCAGTGAGGCATGCCCAGAACCTTTGGGCTGACCACGCCCAGGGCACTGCTGCCCCACAGGGCAGGCAGCATCTCAGCAGCTGACCCCAGGGTGGGGGGGGGTCCTGGCACACCCTGAATGCAGGAGCCACAGGGCTCACAGGATCCTGGGGTAGCCCAAACTCTGGGGTCCAGGGACCCACATACAGTCCCAAGTCACCCACATACAGTCCCAAATCACCCAAAACACTCTGGCTTGGAGTACTCCTGAATCCTGAGGCATCACAGAGCTCTGGGACACCAGAGGATGCTTTGTCCAGTTGTCTCAGCACTAGCTGCCCCCATTTCCCAGCTCTCCCCAACACTGCCTGTGTCCAGTTTTATCTTTCCTCCCAGTTTCTTGTGCCAGCTGTGCCAGTTCATAACTCCACAAATCCTGAACAGCAGATGAGCCCAGTTTACCCCCACCCCTATTCCCTGGAACAATTGTTTCCTGTTCTCCCACGTCCAGCCATTCTCAGTCCCACCAGCACTCCGCCATCCTTCCAGTATGTCCAGTTCCCAGCAGGTGTGATTCCCGGTCCTCCGGGGTGCTCTGTCTCCCTTGAAGCACTGCCAAGGCTCGGGCAGCTTGTGATATCCAGATCTGCCACACATTTCCTGGCACCCCAAGTGCTGCCACGAAGGGGAGGTCCCTCTTCGGGCTTCACCCCCCTCCCCTTGCGTTGTGCTGTGAAGCCAATCTTTCCCGTGTGGAAGAAATGGGAATGAAACAAGGGCAACGGAAAAGCAATCCTTTTACAGCTCAGAAATGAGTGATGGGCGGGGGTCCTGAGGGTTCCAGCTTCCTCCTTGTGAGCCCTTGCTTGGAAAGTTGGGCTTTGCGGCATTGAAAGTAGGAAAGGGAGCTGCACCCCGCAGATGGGGACGTTGGCGAGAGCCAGAGCACCCCAAAGCCAGCTTCTCCCAACCATTCCCTGAGGACGGAGGGATCCAAGGTCAAGGGCATAGGCAACATGCCGCTCCCCGAGCGACGGCTGCCTGGCTCCTCCTGTTTGTGCTGCAATCCAAGCTCAGTTCGCCTCCCAGCTCCGGGAGCCCAGCAGAGCCCCAGGCAGGCTGGGAATGACTCACACGGCAACGGAACAACACATGGGAACACGCAGCGCTCGCTCACGGGCACACACGCGTGGGGCGCGCTCCGGCACTGATTAATGCGCTGGCAGCCCCCCAGCCCCGGCTGCCAGCAAACGGTAGCGCGATGGGAAGGGACCCCGGCTACAAACTAACTTTCAAAAATCAACTGCCCGATGCCGGGAATCGGCATGACGAGGGGGGCGGGCGGAGGGGGCCGGCACAGCCCTCCTGACACCGCCGTGGGGAGGGGTTTGGGACGCGGTTGGTGTGCCCAGGCCCCCTCCCGGCCTCCCTGCAGCCCCTTGCCCACCCTGGCTCGCAGGAAGACCCGCTCTGCATTGAGGCCCCTCTGAGTGCTGTGGGCAGGGGGTGATTGTGCCACCACCCACCCAGCGCTGGTCTCCCTGCGGCCCCGGGGGAGGGGGTCACCTCTTTCACCCCACTCCTCCGTTCAGTCCCAGATGAACCCCCCTTTTCCTCCCTCTTCCTGCCCTCTCGCCTGTCCCGGGGTGCCTTTCATCCCCCACATTCTCCTGTGTGTGCAGCCCCTTCCCTGGTGGGGGGACCCCGCAGCCCTGGGGACCCCCATGCATGTCATGTCCCCAAGGCAGGCGAGAGTGTGCAGGACCGCGTGGCCTGGCCATGAGGCAGAGGGCACAGACGAGCATGGGGTGGTGCCCTGGCCCCACAGTGAGCCTTGCCATGGCCGTGGGCCCGCAATGCTCCCACTGCAGTCTCGCTGCCAAAGGCAGGCCTGGCCTGTGCTCTGCTCGGCTGTGGCTGCCAAGCCGCGCAGCACTGTGGGACCTGCACGGCCTCTGCCTCTGCACAGCTCTGTTTTGGTTTAAACTGTAACCCCTGGTTGGGAGGGAAAGGCCTGTGCCCTCTGCCTGAGAGTGCTCCCTGAGCAGGAGGTGTCCGCCAGGGTCCAGAGCGCCCACAGGAACACGGATCAGAGCATCCCCAGGGACACGGATTTAAGCAGGGCTAAAATTTGTTGCCTTTCAACGTGGGAAACAGCATCCAGGGCAAAGGCAGAGAGGGACCAGCTTGGGCAATAGCTGAAAACTGCAGCTAAGGGTCATTGGCACCCCCAGCACCTCCCAGCTCCTCACACTCCCCATGAAGCTCCTGCCATGCACGGGACCCTGGCTCACAGTCCCACGCTTCACTGCCTGGCCTGGGGGAGCAGGACAGGACAGGGGACCTAAGGGAGCCTGCTGGCTCCAGAGCCAAAAGTGGTTGTTGGCAGCTTGGAGTGAAGACCCCCCAGGAACGGTCAGACTTCAGCTCCTTTGCACAAGTTGCTCCACACAGAGCTCCCCCAGGACAGGATGGCTGCTGGTGCCCCACACCACAACTCTGCAAACCTTCTTCTGGATGCAAACAGCCCCACACTGCTCCGCTTCCCCAGGACACCCCGGGTGCTGCAGGGGGGATGTCCTCAGCCCCACCATAGAGCAGGGCAGGCAAGAGCATCCTGACCCAGCATGGGTGCAGGGGGACAGGGAACCCACCACCGGCACAGCCCTGTGTCTGGCAAAGAGGCGCTTGGCACTTGTGTGAGGTAGGAGGGTTTAACTCAAACCAGATGAGCCATGAGGACAGTCTGTGCTCCACAGCTCCAGTGCAGGCACGGTGCCATGCTTCAGCCCACAAACATGGATTTCTCCAGGTTCCATGGGCACCAAGGGAACTCGAGGTGCAGGACACCACAGCAGAGCAACGGATGGGTGAGGGGTGAGGGGTGGATGGGAGGCTGAGGCTTGAGGGGAGGCTCTCAGCTTGGGTTGTATCTTCCTTGCGTGACTCAGAAAGCAGCCACATCTCTGGAATTTCAACCCCCTTCCAGCACTTTAGCTTCCAAAAAAGACCAGAAACATTGTGGGCCTGCAAATGTCACGATGCAAATACATGTGCATATGTGGGCAGTGATGGGGATGGCAAGAGGAGCTGCAGCTCTAGGGACCCCCCACCCCATGCAGCTGCTCCAGCACAGAGGGGTGAGGCAGGAGATGTGCCATGGGGACAGGAAGTGTCCTTCTGGGGAGCCCTGTGGGCTGCTTTTCCAATGCCTTTTCAGCTATTTTGAGCTCATCACAAAGATTCTGGGGTTCACCTCCCAGACTGCACAGCTTTTGGCATCTGCTTTTGCAGGCACAGAGCAAGCCATGGCTGAGCCACTCTGGTCCCCCAGACAACTTCCAAGTGCTATCCAGAGCCAATGCACTCCCCTTACTCTCTGCCCCAGCATGGGGCCATTTCTCCAGCTATTTCCTTTCCAAGGCAGATACACACCATCTAAAAGTGGGTATTTTCCCTTTCCAACCCTCTCTTCTGGTCAGAAAGACATAGCACCCTTAGCCCTCCACCCCCACCCACCCTACTACCAGGAGGAGATCCCAGTCTCCAAGTTTTTTTCCCTTTTGACCCCAGAGAGCTGAAGATTGCTGGGTTGGGTGCACACAGCAGTCTAGATCCCCTATAGCCCTAGCTAATTGCCATGCCCAAGGATGAAGAGAGAAGTGGTGGCAAGAGACAAGGGTGGGACCTGGAGAAGACGGAATGGCTTTAAACTGAAAAAGAGAAGGTTTAGATGAACTAAGGATGTTCTTCCCTATGAGGGTGATGAGGCCCTTGCACAGGTTGCCCAGAGAAGCTGTGGCTGCCCCATCCCTGGAAGTGTCCAAGGCCAGGTTGGATGGGGCTTGGAGCAACTTTGTCTAGTGAAACGTGTCCCTGCCCATGGCAGGGAGGTGGAACAAGATGCGCTTTAAGGTCCCTTCCAATCCAAACCAGTCATGATCTTCCTATCTAGCATCCTGACCCATCATATCACACCACACTGACCTCAAGGCCCTGACTGCAATGGGCTTCCAGTTCCCCCCTGCCAACAATCTGTGCACATAAGGAGGTTGGGGTGTCTGTATAGAAGAGTTTTAATTAGCTAATAATCTTTAATAGGGTTTAATTGCCTTGTTATAAAAGGTAATTACAGCAATACATCAATTAGAGCTGTAAAATTAATAGATTTACCAGTTGTATTCATTGAGGAGCTGTGACTGGCAGTGCACAGCAGTTAGGACAGCGCCATTGGTTCTGCCCTGATACCCAAAAGTGGGAAAGAGAGCGGCCGCCAAGCCACTCTGGCATGGATCCTGCCCAAGTGCCTGAACTGGGACAGCCTGGGAACCACCAGCACCAGCAAACTGCCCTATGACCAGAAGCCAGGAAGAGCAGATGGACAGACAACAGGCCAAATGGGAGGATGAGGCTCTGTAGGTCCAGGCTCAGGCTTGCAGGGCACCTGCCATGTCCCCTGGGGACGCTGGAACAAGTCACCTCTGCTCTGCCTGGAGCTCCTCAGATGGGAACAGCTCTGCCTGCCTGTGCTGGGGCAGATGTCTGCCCACAGCAACCACTGTGGGGATGCTCATGTCCCCCCACATTTCCATGCTTCGCTCTCAGAAAAAAACATGCCTAAATTCCAGTGTCTGAATCCCTCTTTGGAAGACAGCAGGGACCTATGGGTGCAGGGACCCATGGGTGCAGCAGTAGAGATGGAAGGCTACCCTCAGTGCCAGGCAGAGGGGAGTGTGCTCTGGTGTGTGCAGCCTGCTCTGAGCTACCCCAGACCCTCCCAAACCCTGAGCATGGGTCCTGTGGCTGGGCTGCCAAGTGGCAAGATGGAAAATGCATCTCATGGCTTCCCACGAGGGGAGGGCTTTAAAGGAAAGCTGTTCCAGTGCCACGTTGCTTTGTGCCTCTGTTATCCAACCCATGAGTTAAGTACATGAGGGATCAGAGGTGGCATGCTGAGCCCTCCTGCCCCTTTTCCAGCTTTGCTGAGGGTTGCTTCTATTGAGCAGGATCACCCTATTTTCCATGAAGTCAGTAGACCATGCAAACATTCGCTCAAAATATTCCATTTCACTGAAAGGAATGAGTGTAAGATCTCAAACAAGCCAGTTTTCTGCTCCCCATAGCCCCTGGCGCTGCGGGGTTGGGGTCACGCTCACATTCTCATGACCAGTTTTCCCAAAGCAGAAAGCTTGGCGTACACAGGAAAAGCCAAAAGACAATGGATTGGCAGCAGCCCAGGCTGGCGTGGGGCAGAGGATGGGCACTCACACACACACACCAGCCAGGGATGTGCTCCATTAAATGTCATCATTAAATGGCCCCCCAAACTACAGTGACTGGGGGGACCCTGGCTCACCCACATCGGTCCCAAAGAGGGACCTGAAGGAGTTAAAAATCCTTTTACTCTTTGCCCAGACATCTGGGGCTAATCAAGATAACCTCAGAACTGATGGAAATTAGTCTATGCTTCCCACAGTGCAGCAGCAGTCCGCTCACCTGTGGCAGAGCTGGGGACCTCTGGCTTTGGGTTCTCTCCCTGGGCACTTGGTGCATCAGGGCAGAGAAGGGACTAGGGACTTCACAAATAAATCAGCAGAGCTGCCTGCAGTGATTCCTGCCCACTCTCATCGTTTGTGTTATAGAAGGGTCCAAAGCAGGGATATCCCTCAGAATACTCCCAGGCAGGGATGGGCTGCCCCCTGGTTGGGTTGGAAAGGTAAAATCCCCGCTTGGAGATGGGGTGTGTCTGCCCAAGCCACTTTGCCCTCTGCCCTCAATGCAGCCCTCTGCAGCTCCTCAGCCAGTGCCATGGCATTGGCTCTCCAGCCTGCGGCACACCCAGGGATGCCAGGGCGGGGATGTGGTTGGCAGGGCAGTGGAGGATTTCCTCCTGTGCAGTCTGTGCCAGCTTATCCTGGCATGCAGAAACCCGGAGTCTCTGAGCCCCAGTGGGTCCGGCAGTGAGCACCATAGGCAGGATGTGGATCTGCCCGCCCTCATCCCAGGCCAGAGGAATCCCCAGGTGTGTCAGCAGGGCAGCAACTCACCAGTTTCCTCGCAGGACAGTGGAGGTGCCGAAGGGATGTTTGTGCAGAATGGAGGTGTAGAGGATCCAGGCCATTGGCAGGGGTCAGCCCTGCCCAGTGCCACACTGAAGGTGGATAAAAGCCATCCTGCCTCTAGGGCTCACCACAGCCCTGTTAAACTTCCCCAGCATCCCCCACAATGCCAGT
Source organism: Campylorhamphus procurvoides (assembly GCA_013396655.1). Taxonomy (NCBI): domain Eukaryota; kingdom Metazoa; phylum Chordata; class Aves; order Passeriformes; family Dendrocolaptidae; genus Campylorhamphus; species Campylorhamphus procurvoides. Next base: position 21,713 of record WBMV01008887.1, on the reverse strand, counting down.
GCTGTCGCAAACTTGGGCCTCAGGGCCCAAATCCCGGGATTGGCAGGGCTCCTGGCACCTTCCTTCTATCCCAGGGAATCCCTAGGATGGGCATCTGTGAGTGCAAGAAACTGCAGCCCAGAGCTGCTGCTGCTCCTACAGTAAAACAGCCACGTACTCAAGGATCTTCACTGCATGGGATTTTAAGAATCCCATGAGACAAATAACTCCAGGAATGGCTTCAGGATGAACTATTCCCACCTGTAGAGTCACATTTCCCACTTTTGCACTTTGCCCACGTACACAACATCCAGCCCTGCCCCTCTGCTCCAGCTGCAGGGATTAAACTCCACCTTTGACTGGGGGCTGTAGCAGAGGGAATTGCCTGGACATTGCTCCTGCAGTCCTGTAGCCCTGGGAAAGGAATGGGGTCAGGGACAAGGCACATGAGCAGGGATAGTGCCAGGAGAAACACTCGGATCCTCTCACCAGCTGTGCTGATATTCACATTACTTTTCGCTGCCTTTAGAAGGGTGAAATGGGCAGGGGCCAGAGATGACCTGGGAGTGGTGTGGCCTCAGCACATCCCTCCTGGCATCCTTGGCACACAGAGGACAGAACAGGTGCATCCTATGTTTCCAAACAGCATCCCACCTCCATGGCAGTGCTCATGCTGTTCCAGTTCCTCAGGTGGTGCCACCATCTCACAGCCAGGAATGGCTCTGTCCCTCCTTGGCAGCTCTCCAGGGAAGGGTCTGTGTCTCCAGATGTCTGTGACCACCTGGGAGCAGAGCAGATGGCCCATCCCACAGTGGCAGAAGGAAATCTAGCCCCAGCACATCCAGCTGCTGGTAAGCAGCTTGAGGTCTTCTTATGCCAGAGGTGTTTTATAAGCTCACTGCTCCTTCAAACCCACCAGCTTAACCCTGGATTGAGCCTGTCTGTCCTTTTGGCCACCCTGTATCCAACAGCAACAAACCCCTCAGTGTCAGTACATCCTGCCAGAAACATCCCAGACATTTTCTCATAAAATATCATGTTGGCTTCTTTCAGCTTGGAATTGCAGGAATATGAAAATCATCATTCCTCCATTTTTTCCTCCTAAATCTGCAGCCTTTACCACTGTGGAGGCAACTCCAAGCAATGCTGACAAGCTCAGAGAGCAGGATCTGACAGGAAAAACCATTGCATCATGGAATATCCCGAGTTGGAAGGGACCCACAAGGATCATGGAGTCCAACTCCTGGCTCTCGACAGGACACCTCAAAATCCCACGAAGTGACTGACAGGAATGTCCAAACACTCCTTGAGCTCTGTCAGGCTTGGTGCTGTGACTACTGCCCTGGGAAGCCTGTTCCAGTGCCCGACTACCCTCTGGGGGGAGAGCCTTTTCCTAATATTCAACCTAAATCCACAATAACACAGCTCCACACTGTTCCCTCAAGGACTTCTCACCCAGTCGTGGGGCCTGACTCCTGCTCCCCATGTTGAGCCTCACCAGGCTCCTCTGGCAGTGGAGGGCTGCTCGGAATGGCCAGATCTCAGTGATGGTGCTGCAGCCTCTGGGGAGGCAACCTGTACCACTGGGCACTGATGGACACCAGCCAGGGCCTGGGCCGTGGGTGCTGCCAAGCACCTTCCCCTCTGTGCACCCTCTGTATTTCCTGGAGATGGACCATCACTCCCTGTATCCCATCAACAGGGGAAGCTGCGCTGGCCAAAGCCTGCCAACCTCAACGGGCGTGTCCACAGCTGCTTCCATTCATTTCCCTCCACCGAGTTTTCTGCAGCAGGGCTGTTTTCCTGCTATTTACTACACCTCCCCCTCCCGGCCCCCTCAGCTTTCCCGTTGGGGAGCATGGGAGCAGGAGGGGGGCTGGTTGGCTTTACCACATTTAGTGCTGCAAAAAGAAAAATTTAAAAAAAAATAAAAAAATTGCACTCAAAATAGTGCAAAACGGAAGCTCTGGGAGAGCCCCGCAGTTTAAAGGAGAAAACGAAACGGGTTCAGTTGCAGAAATGAGGGCAGGACGTGGCACAAAGCCATGCTCATGGCGCAGCACTGCCAGGGGCATGCGGGACTCACTTTCCACTTGCTCCAGTCCCTGCACAGTTTGAACAGCCCTGAGGCTGCTCTTGTGTGCACTGGGAGGAAAAGTCTTTCCCAAAAGAAGGGTGAACAGATCTGCCCCGTGCAGGGGAGCTTTGGTTATTGGCTCTGGGGAAGAGCCTGGAGCCCCAGATGGCTATGGGGAGACCCCAGGATGTGGTTTGCAGGGGAAACCAGGGGCTGGCAGTGTGAGGTGAAGCTGGAGCAGCCCCATGGCCGAGGCTCACCCACACTGCTCATCGGAGCTGTTCCTGCAGCATCCCCAGGCGTGTGGGCGGAGGAGCAGTGGGAGTTTTCTTAATGGGGTTTGAACGTAAAAGGCAAGGGAAGCTGGAGTCGAACAGATTAACATCAAAGGAAAAATGTGATGGAAAAACGCCTCATCCTGGTTTGTCCCAGGCAGGAGAGGCTGAGCGGCTGAACGGGCCCTCCCGGCCCCACCATGAATCACGCCACAGTGACGGAGCCAGCGACAGGCTGTTTGTTTGCCTGTTGCCAAGGGCCCCGTGGCTGCGGGTTGGGATCTGTGAGCCCTGTGGTTTAGCCACTCTTTCAAGGGGGTTTGGGTTGGGGAAGCCAGGGAGATCCCTGCTGTGATCTGAGGGCAGAGCTGAGATGAGAGGGTTGGTTTGGAGTGGGCAGGACAGAGTCTGTGCTACCAGGAAAGGGGGCTCTGCTGGATGGACACTCCAATTGCTGTGGACAACAGGAGAATGGAGGATGTGGGGACCAATGGCAGCTGGAGCACAAGGTGTTGTAACACACACCAGCTCCAAGAACTACTGCACAAGAGGGCTGAAGGACAGACCTTACAGGGAAGGACTCATGGACAGTCAGGAAACACCCTTGGCTCCACTAAGAGAAACAGAGAGCACCAAACTGCCCTCCTGTTCCATGCTGGAGGTGAGTTTCTCCTTCCACTGCCTCTGTTTTAATCTTTGCACTTCTCTGTGCAAAGCCTGGTTCCTCTCACTGGCCACTCAGATCCACCTAATCTGTAGGGCTCAGTCCAACCCCTAAATTAACATCCCCTTTACCCTCCAATGGGGCGTGGGGTACTTGAAGCTCATCTGTCCAGAAGGCGAAGGTCTGTGCCTCAGTTTCTCCATTTGCCAGGCTGTGTTCAGCACATTCTTCCAGTCTTTTTCCATCTTAACACCTGGGGGTTTCTCTGGATAAAGATGGTCTCTTCAAATATATAGAATCTCAGAATCACAGACTGGTTTGGGGTGGAAGAGACCTTAAAGACCATCTCATTTCACCCCCTTGCCGTGTGCAGGGACACCTTCCACTAGCCCAGATTTCTCCAAGCCCTGTCCAACCTGGCCTTGGACACTTCCAGGGCTGGGGCAGTCACAGTTTCTCTGGGCAACCTGTGCCAGGGCCTCCCCATGGCAGGGGTGTGGAAAAAGATGGGTTTTAAAATCCCTTCCAACCCAATCCAGTTGTGATTCTGCAACCCTCAGGGTCTGAGCAGTCGTGTGGTTTTGCTGACGTACAGCCGGGTCCATTCTGGTTCCCTTCCCCTGGGCAGTGAGCGGCGAGCAGAGCCGGGGTCCCCCTGGGGCTCTGCATCAGTAAAGACGAGGCACCAAACCTCTCTCACCGCACAGACCCGCAGCCCCAGAGGCGCGTCCAAGGGGGGCGATGCCGGGGTCACTCCGGCTGTGCCCACCAGCGGGGCCGGCCGGCCGGACCGGGGCCAAGGCTCAGCTCAGCACATGCCGGTTCTCGGCAGGCACAGGAGGGATCGGCAGCTCCATCTCGTGTCTGACGGCTGCAGTACAGACCGGAGAGCCCTGTCCCGGGACAGCGCTGTCCACGGGGGTTCCTCTTCCACCTCTCGGCGTGTGGGCTCGGGGCGCTGCCAGCGCCAATGCCACCCTCACCCTGTGGTTCCTGGAGGAGGCTGAGACTCAGAGATGTCATTCGTCTCTGAGAAGTCCCAGCCTGGAGACCCAGGCTGGCGTGAGGATTGTCCGACTGCCGTCCCCAGGCTCTCAGCAGCCTGGGGGTGCTCGCCTGCAGGGATGCCACGCTCTCGCTGCCCTGTGCCACAGCGCTCCACAGCCCCCTGCTCTGGCCGCAGAGCACGTGGCACTGAAAGCACAGGCACAGCTTCATTTTTACAGGCACGGGGCCAGGGTTGAGAGACTGCTTCTCATTAGGACGGCAGAGCTGGGAATAAATGGTCTCAAGCTCCCATACCGGGTTGGCGGGGCTGGAGCCTTCCCAAGGGGATGAGGAGAGAAGACATCCCTCTCTGGGGTCTGCACCGCCGGCAGCGCTGGGCTGGGGGGAACGTCCCCTTGGACTCCGGGGTGGTAAGGAACAACCACGTCCCTACCCCAGTGGTGGAACAGCGGCAGCAGCACAGCCCTTGCCTCCCTCAGCCACCCCACGCCGACCCGGTTCTCCCTCCAGGCCGTTTGCCAGCAGTAAAGAGAGGGGGGAAAAGGCTCCCGGACAGCAGATAGTCCCGGTGAGCCAGCCAGGAGACGGGACATGCTGCCAACGACGCTGCTGGGTGGAAGCAGGAATCGGAAACCGGCTGCAGCCCCCGCACAGAGCAAGTGAACGCGGTGCCACCGCGGAGCGGGCGGGACAGCGATGGAGAACACAGTGCCCTGAGCAGGACACCCAGTCCATTGGAGACATGTGGATGCAAGTGATAGCTCCTGTATCCCGACCTCTCCTCATGGAGCATGCCGGCTCCCTAGTTCTGGGATGGACCTTCCAGCCTCCTGCTGTCCTTCCAGCCCAGCTGCACGGCCCCAGCATTCTCCCCCGAGCACAAAACACTCCTCTGCTCTTGCTGGCACATCACTGGCGCCGGGATCTCATTGCTCCCACGGCAGAGCGCCAAGCGATCCGGACGGGAACAGTGGCAGGCTGACAGCCGGGCTGAGCTGCAGGTGTTGGGCTGACGGCAGCACCTCCCGCTGCTCGAGGAGCTGGCGGGGCAGCGCCAAGGCTGCTCCGGTTTCCAGAAACAAGATCTCCAGGGAGGCTGCCTGGCCCAGGCACCAACTGGCAGACGTGGCAAACAGGGCTGTGGGGACAGCCCGGCAACAAGGTGCCACTCTGCTGCTCCATGACCTTGCCTGCCACGGGACCATCACCTTTTTGACACCACCAAGGACCATGTGGGACAGGGATGGAGACAGGGATGGCAGCCTTTTTGGTGTTTCCTCAGCCAGCCTGGTCCCCAATGTCATCCCAAGCATCTGCCTAATGCACTGAGTCTGTGTCTGCTTTAAGGAAAGGCAACAGGCAAATGGAACCTTTGCATCTTCTGACACTGGAGTCTGGGACAGGGCCTCATGTGTCCTGGGAGGGCAGGAGGGGGCTCAGCCAGCTGGGGGCCTCTTTGCCCAAATGCTGAATTTCTGCCACGTGCAAGAAACACCCCCCTGCAGCCACCAACGCTCTCCAAGGCAAGTCCAGGGTAAGATTTGAGGCAGGAGCAAGGTAAAACCCAAGATCAGCATCACTACTCTAGCTGCTCACCCCTCTCCCGGGCACTGCCTCCTCCTTTGGCATGATACAGGGACCAGGGATGGGGTGACACTGACCTGAGCCACCTCCTTGCCTCCAAGATGCTGAAACCAGGGAGTGAGAGGGTGCAGTGGGGGTCTCCTGGGCTTTGCAAAAGCAGGGCCAAGGACTGCCCCATGCTTCTCTCACTGGAGGAGATCTGAGCCCATTGCAGTGCAGAGCCTTGCCTAAGGTGGCACACATAGCTGTGGAAGCCCTCAAGCATTGCCTCCCACTCCCTTTTCCTTTCTCCCTCCTGGCCATGTCCACATGACAAACCTGCAGCCCCTCTGTGTTCAGCACAGCCCTGTACCCTGTGGGAGGTCAAGATAGCCAGGACTCAGGCTGCTCCTGAGGGGCAGAAGATGTTCCCACATTTGAGGGTCTCCCAGCAGTTTGGGAAGCATGTAAGCAGTCTGCAGCTCATGCTTGGATTTACACCAGATGCCCCTTTGCTGCTTGCCGAGGATCTGGCCCCTTGGCAGTCTCTGAAATGATCCCAGGCCCCCCTGCTTTGTTATTAAATCAAATCCATCTGGCCTCAACCATGGATGGTTGTTATTCGAGATCCCTCTCTGAGTGGAGCTGGGATTAGCTCCGGGCATGGGGGATTCTCCCTCCCTCCCTCTCTCCCACCGCTCCCAGCCCTCCTGCCTCTGTCTTTTGTGTTTCTCCACTTCTCAAGGAGCAGGGGGAGGCGCAGGTGCATTCAGCAGCTTTTGTGCAGCACGGAGATGCACGGGTGTCCCTGCAGGGCCATGGTGTCTCTGTGCTCCCAGCAGGTCCTCTATAGACATACCTGCCTGCACCCCATGTCCCCACGGCAGAGCAGCCAGAGCCCCCCAAACCCTGGGGAAACCCTGGGGACACCATGGGTGGCACGGGGAGTGACAGTGACATGGGGCTTTGTCCCAGCCACTTGCCATCCCCATTTCTGACCCTGAGCAGCTGAACACTGCTGGTAGCTGCTCTCCCCAGGGACATGCAGGGCTGAGCAAGGCTATCCCCTTTCGCAGCCCCAGAGAACCCCACGCTCCAGGAGAGTGAAGGCCAGCTTGGGGTGAACTGAAGTGATGTGGGATGTGCTGCTATGGAACAAGTGCTTTCAGCTTTATAACAAGTACCTTGAGCACTGCTGCTTGCCTGGGCATCACTGCTGGTATCCCCTAAGGCTGCAGCTTCCAGATCCCCATTGAGGAGCCACTGGATTGAGCCTCTGGCTGGAACCTTCATGAAGATGATGGATTTCCACTGCTCTGACAACACAGAAAGCAGTGAGGGGATGGAATTGATAACGACCTGAAAGCACGAGGCAGAGGCCAGGGACTGAGCCAGTGTGGGGATGCAGGTCTGCTCCCAGTGCCACCCCTGAGGCCACCTGTGCCAGCAGAGACAAGGTGATAGCATGTCTGGCTCCAGGCCTGCAGGGATCCCTTGAGGTTGGGCAGATGGAGCCGTGGTCCCCATGGGCTCTCCAGTGCTGGGCCCTGTGTTCAGGCTGCTTCAGCTTGTTTCAGAGTGATTGCTGGGCATGGGCTCTCACTAAGCAGTGCAGGAGTCAGGGAACACCCCAGCCCACCACTCCTGGCTGAGCTTTACTTTGGCCTCTTGCATCTCCTCTGCTTCAAACTTATGTCCCAAGGACACAGCTCACAGCCTGATGTGCCAATACCTCCACTGCCACTGGGGTACGAATGAAACCCTGAGCCCCTCAGCCCCCCAGTAACTGTGTGTGAGGCACATCCCTCCTGGGAGGAATGACTGTGGCAGAGCACAGGGCAAAGGCCAGCTGGGCAAAGTGTGAGAGGGATAGGTCAGAGACAAACTTTAAACATGGTCTCAGTGTTTAAACCTCATCTGCAAAGCACCATGCCTGTGTTCCCTTTCCACCCTTGGCAAAGTCTTGAACACACCCTGGAAGAGCCAGTGCCATCCCCACGTTCTCCTCTCACCACAGGGATACCTGTACCAGAGCCTGTACACCATCTGAGACTGGGGAGGTGGCACCTGAGCATCCTGGATGGTCCTTTGCCCTGGGAACCATTGTGGCACCTGCCAAGGCTCAGAGATTCCTTGCATGCCGTGAGCAGGTCCCAGCTCACTGCAGGCCTCTTTGAGATTTGGCATCCTGCAACCAGGGATCGCAAGGTCTGCTGGACTTCAGCCTGACTTCAGGTCCCGGTCCTTCTGCAGCTGACTGGAAAACATAAAAGGAGACAAGGCACTTTCTGAGGGAGTGCTGGACTCCAGAGAATAAGCAATGCAGGAATTAACACTGGCACCTTCACTCCTGGGTCACACACAGGTACAAACATTACTGCACCTGCTCTACTCTCCTGGGGGATTCGCAGCATTTAGGCACAAAATCTGGATCCCGCAGGAACTTTTTAATGGCACAAGGGACCCTCCAGTGACAGAGCCGGTGCTGTCACTTTCCCTGGATGGTCCTGCTGACACCATCCCCACAGGGACTGAAGAACAGCCTCCTTCATCACCCGGCCCTGCGGTGGGCTGCCAGCCTGTTGGGGAGGAGATGGGAACATGTCCACTTGATGTGCCTGAAAAGCAGCACACATGTCCCCGTTGCTATGGAAACACTGCTTTTAAAGCAAATTAATAATAATAATTAACATGATCTATTAAATAATAGTAATAAAGGCATTAGTAATGACTTGTAATTGGTAAAGCCCTCAGAATAATAAAAGCTCACTCCACAACCTGCTCCCAGTGCAGGAAACAGGGCCAGGGGCAAAATCTCCCGCCCTCAGGGGAGTCCCGGGTGAGGGCAAGTGCTCTCTGCCTTCAGCACTGTACAGGCAGGAGCTTAGTGGGATTCAGTGAGGGATCAGACTTTTATCTGGATAATGAGGATGTCTAGACTGATAAGAAGAAGGGTTAAATTGGCTCAGGGCCTGATTCTGCCTTGCCATGCACTTGGTGCAGTGGCACACAGTGCCTGGGCAAAACCAAGGAGGGTCAAAGCCAGGTGTTCACACTAGGCTGGGCACAGACCTTGTTCTTCCTGGGTTTTAAACCTAGTGATTGGAGTATTGCTTGGGAGGCAGAGGCAAAGAGAACTCAAAGACTTTTAACAAGCTCAAATTCAGCCTAGAGAAGAGAAGGCTCTGGGGAGACCTTCAAGCTCCTTCCAAGTGCATAAAGAGGCTCCAAGAGAGTGGGAGAGGGTCTGGGACAAGGGACTGGAGTGATGAGACAAAGGGGAATGGCTTCACACTGGCAGAGGGCAGGGTTAAATGGGATATAGGATGAAATTCTTCCCTGTGAGGGTGGTGAGGCCCTGGCACAGGTTGTCCAGAGAAGCTGTGGCTGCCTCAGCCCTGGAAGTGTCCAAGGCCGGGTCGGACAGGGCTTGGAGCAACCTGGGCTGGTGGAAGGAATCCCAGCCCATGGCAGGGGGTGGAACAAGATGAGATTAAGACCTCTTCGAACTTCATTACTCCAAGCCCCATCCAACCTGGCCTTGAACACTTCCAGGGATGGGGCAACCACAACTCCTTGAGGCCCCTTTGCTCTGCCTCGTACACGCCAGGCCCTCATGTCCTGCTTCTCAACCTTCACCACCAAGAGGAGCATCCAGAGTGGAGCAGTGCAAGGCTGAACCCAGAGTGGTGATGAAAAACCCCTCTTCAAGCTGCACAATACTTCCAAAAGGATATGGAAGTGCAGAGAAAAAATAAATGCAAAGACCTGACAGTATCATCTGCTTGTTTGTGCCCAGAGTCCCTTTGCTGACAAGGTCTTGTCTGCACAGCAGAGTGAGGACTTGCTCACTCAGAATCACTCAGCATTCCCACAGGAGCCTGCCCAGACAGGCAGAGCCAGGAGGTGAATGCCTTGGGAAGACCTGGCCCTGGTTTAGGTGCCTGCATGGGAATGAACTATTTGGAAAAGCAGGGCCCCACTGTCCATGCTGAGCCCCTGGAGAGGCATCGGCCATCCCTGGGCTGCCACAAGCAACTGCAAATCTGCTAAAAAAGCTCCGAGATAAGTTCTTTGGACTTCTCCCACCCCGGTCTGACATCCAAACTGCTGGGCCATGCAGGATGCCAGAGCAGCATCAGGATTGCAACACACCTGTATAGCTCAGCCTCCATCCCATCCAGGGCACCCGGCAGCAACTTCCACCATGAGACTAAAATTAGCACTGACAGGAAGAGCTCTGGAGCACGACGGGATGATTAGAGCCTCCCTGGAAAGGAGGCATCACCTGCAACGTAATGACTTTCCTCATTTCTGGCAGAACGTGCAATAACCGTTGTGGAATATGATGAGGAAAAGTAAGGGAAGAAGACAGGGAAAGGTGCTCCTGCACAAAATTTGAGTGATAGTGCCTGTTCAGAGGAAAAAAAACTAAGATCCTGGCTCTGCTAGACTGTGCCATGGACCTGCTGCATGACTTTGGTCAAATTTCCTAGAAAGATAAAAATCTTAAGGCTCATGCACACCAACTCCACCTGAGATTTACAAACTGCAAATAAACACCCAGATTAAAGGTAAAAAAATCTCTTTTACATGTATTTAACTGCATGTGTTGAGAGTGCTTGTGAATAACCAGCGTCACCATTCTCCACCACAGGCAGTGGGAATGAGGCATCGATCCTTCATCCATGCACAGATACTCAAATCCATGTTTGAGAGCTCTTTGTTGGTCTTCTTTGGCTAAAAATACAGCTGCAGTCAGGCCACACCACCCACATCCATCCCCTGAAAAAATGGGATTTCTCCTACAAACCTGCCCTGACTGGAAAGAGTGTTAAAAGTGCGTGCACTGAGCCCTCGAGTGGGAAAATGTGACTGTGCCAAGGGAGCTTGTGTGTAGCTCAGGGAAATACCACTGGCCCTCTGGTTGCACCTAATGCAAGTTGGTTTGACTCCATAAGTCACATCCATGTCTCGAGACTGGAAATCCTAGAATCACAGAATCATGGAACAGTTTGTGTTGGAAGAGACCTCAAAGTTCATCCAGTTCCACACCCCTGCCATGGACAGGGACTCCTTCCACTAGACAGGTTGCTCCAAGCCCCATCCAACCTGGCCTTGGACACTTCCAGGGTTGGGGCAGCCACAGTTTCTCTGGGCAACCTGTGCCAGGGGCTCACCACCCTCACAGGGAAGAATTTCCTCCTAACATCTAATGTAAATTTCTCTTTTTGTTTGAAACCATTTCCCCTTATCCTTGGAATATGCACATCCCCCTCTCTCATGCAGACTCATACAGGCAGGGCTCATTTGTCAGGGTAACAGGAGCAGGAAAGTCCCTTGGATGGGGCTGCCATATTTCCCTACAAGATTTTCTGGACAGAAATATGTGCACATGCGCTGCACAGCTTGACAATGAACGTGCAGCGAATCCAACACATCCTGGACATGTTGGATTGTCTGAGCACACACAGACCATCTGGCCAACACATGGGCCTTGGGCTTGACATGTCCAGGAAGCATCTGACTGACGGCGGATGCACCACACAGCCGGTGGGACCACATGCAAGGAACCGGCCCCACTGGCACCGCAGTGGAGGTGGGTGTGATGCCCACAGAGCTGATCTGTGACTGCATCAGGATTTCTGGGCTGGTAGAAATTCAGAAATATCAGAAAAGTGGCCAAAACCCCAACATGCCCCTGGATGAAATTTAGAAGGGAACATACTCAAGGAAACACATGGCAATCCTGATGTTCTCGAAATTGAAATCAGGAATTTCCTGCTTGCAGACGATGGGATTCTAATGGGAGGAAAACATATTCCTTGGAAAACTAACTACGTGTATAAACAAGAGGAATGAGGCAAGTGTGGGTCCTTGAAAGTGAACAACACTTTTGATCCCAGACCTAAAATCATCCAGATTTCAGGATGAAGGAATTTCTTCAGCAACCTGAGTGCAGTGTTTCAAAAAAACCTTCATGGCCAGAAGTCTAAACCCTCCATGGTTATGATCACAACCAAGTCTGCCAAGGGCACGGCACCTGTGGTCCCAGCACCAGATTGTCCCCATAGCTTAACACCCATCTGCAGCCAATATGCTAAGCTCTTAACAAAATTGAGGGGTTTTAAAATCTGGTATCCTGGGTCTGATCCCATGGACCTGAGCTCACCAAACCCAATGGACTTCAAGGAGCTTTGGATCAGGCTTTGCGCTAATTTACTTATCTCATAGAAGAGCTTAATTAACAAATGTTTGCAAAGCACTTTAGGATCCCTGCACGGACACTGAGACTCCACTTGCTGCCAGTCCCATTGACAAACCAAAGAGGTTTAATATCAAGGGGCAGCAGATGAACTGTCCGGACAGGGGCGGCCACAGCCGAGGCCGCAGGGACATCCCAGGCAGATTGGCCACCATGGAGGGCAGAATCACATCTGAGCCATGTGCTGCAGAGAATGGCCAGCACATGGGGCTGTGGGCTCAGAACTTCATGGCCCACAAGGTGGGAGGGAGCCCTTTCAGCTTTCCAGCATTTGGGACACTCCTGTTTCGCATGTGGCTGAGCAGTTTTTGAAATGAACTGCCCAAGAACAGGGAGGTGCTGCCTCGGAGTGCTCATTGTGATACTACCCCTGCTCCAGCCTTGTAAATTGGGATGTTCTATGATTCTATGTGAGCTGAAAATGAAGAAAAGACTAAAAATGGTGTCCTGGTTCCAAAAGGTGTTTGCTCCCTCTGCTCTCCCCTCCCTCATCACCTCAGTTTACAGGGTATGGGATGCTCCCCCAGCATTAAACCTTTCCTAGTAGCTGCCACCTTTCCCCCAGACTTAGATCGTGTCAGGGGGCAGGGGAATGCAGCACCGGGAAGTGCCAAATTAGGCTTCACATTGAGGACACAAATTCTTCCAGAAAGTTTCTCTCTGCGTTGGCTCTTGATGGTGACTGTAAGTTGCTGTTTTGCCTAAGGACAGGCTGCTGGCACCTCCTCAGTCAATGTCAGCTTTATTCCTGCCTCCCACAGGGCTTTCTGTCACCAGCCGTGGTGCCTGGCCACCCCTCCCCGACTCTGGCACCGGCAGCAGCTGCAGTTTGCAGTTTCTCCCTTTTCTTTGATCATTCTGCAGCCTCCTGCCTCGGGAAGGGACGAGGAGCACGTGATGCTGCTGCGCGATCCCGACCTCTCCACTCAGAGCACTCTGCCGCCGTCCCTGGCTTTAATTAATACCTTTTTTCCCCTCTGACAACAATTCAGGGATATGGATTTTAAAACATTTGGAAATACCTACTTTTTAACTAGAAACACTGTGTTTCTGCCAAAACCTTGGCAGGGACATTCGCAGAGTAGATGTAGCTGTGCAGAGTCTACACCCACAGCAAACTCCTCGCTCGCAATCCAGCTCTACCTGCACCCAAAAAATAACCTTTTACCCCAATATCTGCGGAGCTGTGAACAATACAGCCTCCCACAGCCCCGCGACACAAGCCTCCATGACCTACTGCAGCTCATCGAGCCGGTTCAAGCCACCTGGCAGCACTAACTTTAACCTGAATTACTCCTGAAATCCAGCTTCCCCAGAGGCAGTGATGCCAGACGGGAGGTAAGATCATTTCCAAGCAGCTGCTATCACTGGGAAGAGGATCAAAGTCTTGGTTGGAGCCCAGCTACGCTCCCAAAATATTGTATGAACTGGGAGATGCTGCTATCGGGGACCCATCAAGATTAGTCACTGCCCGTGTTGCCAATTCCTGCAATTTTTCTATGAGCCTGAAATTCCCAGCTCTGTGAGTCATGTGAATCTGCACGAGTAGGAATTTTCATTTTTTAAAGTAAGTTGTTAGACCTTGTGGCTGTGCAGAAAAGCAAGGTGATGTAACCCGAGTGAAATCTGACAGCCCCGGGAGAAGGCAAACAAAAGAAAAAAACCAAAACCGTTTTCACTAGTTTTTTGGAATCACACAAACTTTTTAGCCAGTTTCGTGATTTCTGGGCCTGGCTCATGCTATTGGAATGCTCAGAGCTGGAGCTCGGCAGTTTGGGCTTTTTGTTTCTCCCTTTTTTCCTTTCAATTTCTGATTTCCAGGGACACTTTCTTCTCCTGAGAGCTCCGGGACAGAACTTAAAATGGAGATGGGAAGCAAAACTGTGTCCCTAAAATAACATGTTGCCTCCAGAGCAGGCATTGTTATTGGCCTCACATGTGGGATCCAACGTGGACAGGTGAAAACTCCATAATTTACAGGGCAAAATATGATGGTTCCCAGCAGCACCACAACATGCTGTTGGCACATGTGCCCCTGCACATGGGTGCACACATGATGCACACCCACAATGGGAACACCTGTGCATGTAGACATGTGTGCACACAAACACCTCGCATGAAAACACGTGTGGTCTATGTACATGTTTAAATGTACATAACTGTGTACCTGTACATTTTGCATGAACACACATGTAACATATGTGCTTACACAGACCCACACAATGTTTTCACTTGTTGTAAGTGTGGAGTGAGCCACAACCAGCAGGTGTGTGCAAGGTAACCAGCAGCCTGTGTGAACATCCACATGTGCTAAATGCACATTTTTGGCCATGTAACCTACATGTGACACACAGGGCTATGTTAAAACATGTCGTGTGATCTGTATGTGCCTATGGAGCCACCATCCATCATATCCCAACACAAACAGATGCCACCTCTTAGACGAAGGAAAATCCTGAACGGCTACTTTCACGAGTCCCATCATCACACAAAAGTGGAAAAAGAAATAGAGTAATTCAAGACACTGTCGTACAACCACTACCAAAATGAGTTGCATGAAACACAGCAGTGGGGTGGGTTCTCCTGCCCTTAGCTTTACTTTTTTCCCCCTTTTTTGTGCACACCCACAGCACAACCACCACCAAGCTCTAACCCACAGCTGCTCCATGCCAGATCCTGCTGCAGAGGGGACCAGCCAGCACCAGCCCCTCCGCCCGGCATCCCGGTTGCCTTCCCGAGTTTGTGCAGTGCATCAGGAAACCTGGACGCCAAACCAAACCGAAAGCAAAAATTCCCCTTCCCAAAGTGCTTGGGCAAACTCTCAGGGAGAGCTCCAGCAGCACCTTACCGGCTGAGTCAGTGGATGAGCCATCTCCTTGTGCTGGGTGCCCCATCTGCCGAGTTTAGCCGCAGCTGAGATCTTCTGCTGGTAGACCCAGAGAGGGGAGGGGGGGAAAGAATAAACCTCTCTGCAAGGATCCCAGAGCCAGAGAGAGGAAATCATACAGGATACAGTGCGGGGTAGAAAATTCCAGCCCCAGTGACAAGGCACCGGGGCCAACACCCCCCAGCCCTCACCGCAGCCGTCGCCTCTGCCAGAGCTGCGGCGCGATGTGGCTCGGCGGGAGCGTCTCATCCCTCCGCATTGTCTCTCTCCAGTGTGAGCTCCGGCAATCTCATTTCATGGGAGACATCTGGTTTGATTCAAAGGGAAGAAAGGGGAGAGGGGAGAACCGCGAGCTCACACACACACCGCCCAGCCCTGCTGGCTGGGAGCTGGGGAGCAATTGTCGCTGCTTCCCTCCGAGCTTCCCTCCTCATTTCAATGAGAAAGGCCAGCCCAGGGAGCAGGGCTGTCCCACGGCCCTCCCAGCATCCCCAGTCTGCAGAGGGGGCTTTGCTGGGGCACGGAGCCGAGAGCAAGGAGCTGAGCCCCAGCAACCCCGCCAAGCCTTACTGCGCCTGGAGCCATCACAAGGCCCTGGGAGGACGGGGGGCTCCCCCTTCTCGTTGTTTTCCATGATTCCCTGTCCTGGTGGACATGCAGTATCGGCCTTCAAATTGTCGGTTTGGTTGGGGGTCTCCCCTCCCTTCAGAAGGACAAAACAGTGAGCTCCCTGTCCATGGCGGGGGGTCCACCCCTTCAGGACCTTTCCCATCACGGCCGGACCCCTCACCTCACCATTCACCCCACCAGCATTGGATTCACTGCCAGGCTGTGCCCAAGGGGTTCCACCCCGAGGTGTCGTCTCTGCTGAGCCACTGCTCCTCCCAGGGGTCCCTGCTGTCCCAATGGATCCCTGGATGGATCCCAACCCTGGGCACCTCCGCAGCACCCTCATGGGTGGGCAGTGGCAGGTCCCCACACAAACCCTGATCGATGGGATGCTTATTGGCAGGTCCCCACGCCGCCCCCTCCCTCACCCGTTACCCCTCCACGCGGGGATGCACATGGTGGGTCTTCTCACAGACCCCTTCTTCTGTGCCCCCTCCGTGACTGGGGTGTGCACAGCAAGTATGCACACAGTCACTCACGGGTGGGTTCCCATGCTGAGCTGCCACCCGTGTCTCAGCAGGTCCCCGTGCAGCCCACTCCACCCATTTGTTGCATGGGGGGTCCCCAAGGAGCCGCTTCCATTTGCGACACAGTGGGTCCCACCACAGCCCCCTCCACGCACGGCATGGCAGGTCCCCTCGCATCCCCCTACACGCATGTTGCAGTAGGTCCCCACGCACTTGGCCAGCAGGTCCCCCCGCAGTCCCTCCCCCCCGTGTCGCAGCATGTACGCTCCACTCCTTTTACCCATGTCATGGCATGTACCTCTGCAGCCCCTCCACCCATCGCACAATGAGTATCCCTGCAGTCCCCCACCCGTGTCCCAGCCGGTCCCCCACATCCCACTCCACTCGTGTCACCGTGGGTCCCCAACATCGCTCTCCCACCCCCGTATCCCAGCCGGTCAGCCCGCCGCCCCCCTACTCGTGCCATCGTGGGTCCCCACA
>WBMV01008886.1:42677-83995 GCA_013396655.1 Campylorhamphus procurvoides | reverse complement strand
AGGAGGAGGAAGAGGGGGCTGTGCAGCCCACAAACAGTGCTGGAATGGGAATTGGCAGTGGGCCTTCCTGGAGGATTTACCAGAGGCTCTTGGTCCTCTCCAGCCCCAAACTCACCTGGCTATGTTGGTCTCCACGTGCCCCGGCAGCAGCGCAGGGTTGGCAGCTTGGCTTTGGAAGCACCAAATCCTAAATGCAAACAAAAACCAACCCAAAATAAGCTCTCAGGTGCCTTTGTGGGGTTTGGTGTTGGAGCCAGCAAGGGCAGGCCCATCCCTGGGAAGCCCAGCTGATATTGCCCTAAAGCATTTCTCTGCAAATCCCAAATAAGAGGAGCTGGTGAGCCCAGAGTGAGCTCTTGAGCTTCCTCTGCCAAGTGGCCTGGAGTTTGTGCAGAGACACAGGGAGGAATGTGAGGACATGAACTCTCGTCCAAGCCAGCAGCTTCACCCTCCCCTTCATCCAGCAGCAGGTCCAGAGAATCACAGAATTCCCTGAGTTGGAAAAGCCCCACAAGGATCAGATAGGGATCCCTGGCCCTGCACAGACACCCCAACAATCGCCCCCTGTGCCCCAGAGGATCATCCAAACCCTCCTGGAGCTCTGGCAGCCTTGGGGCTGTGCCCACTGCCCTGGGGAGCCTGGTCAGTGCCCACCACCCTCTGGGGGAAGGAGCTTTCCCTGAGATCCGACCAAAACCATCTCAGGAGCCAAAGCAATGCCAGGATCCAGCTGGGATCACCCCAGTGCTCCAGCAGGACCAGCACGAGCGGAGGAGCTCTGCTCATTTGTCCCCCCTCATGTTCACTTTGGCTGCTTTTCCACCTAAGGAATTGTGCATGTGTTTGGTTTTTGTTTGGTTTTTTTTTGCTTGAACTTCGGTTTGCAGTTAATTTACACTTTTCCTTTGCTTTGTTGCCATATTTCTGATTGCTTTTTTTTCTTTCTGCCTCCTTTTCCTTTTTATTTTTCCATTTCGCCTTGCCATCTACAGCCAGGCTATGTAAGAGACTTGGTAAGTGACAGCAACAATCAAATTAAGATACATTTAAAAATAAAACTTAAAAATAATCTAGAACCCCTTTGGCTTAGAGAGCAGCGATGAAAACACTAACAAAAACCTCCACCCTCCCTGAGAAACCTGGGCCCTGCTTGCTTCTCCTGATGGTCCCCAGTGATTTGTGCTGTGTGACTGGAAACCCTACACCACAAATTTGCCCTGTGGTTCACTCACATCCTGCGCCTTCAAATTCCCCGAGAGCCTAAAGGGCTCTTTGCCTCCAGACAGCTCAGCCCCACATTGGCTTTTATATGTCTGGAGCTGGGGGAGCTCCACGTTTCTCCTCCGTGGTCTGAGCACTTGGGGCTGAGATGGGATCTTGGGGTAGAAGTCACTGATGATCCCAACGAGCCGTCCCCGTTGGCACGAGGTGTCGCTGAGGGGCCCCCCTTCCCTAAATCCGGTGTGTTGGCCACCCGCAGATCACGGCACGCATCCTGGAGGCCCACCAGAACGTGGCTCAGATGAGCCTCATCGAGGCCAAGATGCGCTTCATCCAAGCCTGGCAGTCGCTGCCAGAGTTCGGCATCACGCACTTCAACGCCAGGTCGGTCGCTGGGGCTGCTGGGCTGGGCAGGGGGAGTTCAATTAATAAATTAATTAATGCGTGGCGTGTGTTAAACATCAAGGAAGCATCGTGGAATGGGTTGGGTTGGAAAGGACCTTGATGATCATCTCGTTCCAACCCCGTGCCGTGGGCAGGGACACCCTTAAGCTCATCCTTATCTGGGGAAGTTGCGCTGGAACCGAAATTAAACTCCTGGATTGCACTGATTTCTAGAAATGATTGTATAAATCAACTCAGCTGCTGAATTCCCGTGGATCCCAGGCTTGGGTTTATTAATCACTCTCCTTTTGCAGGTTCCAGGGTGGGAAGAAGGATGAGCTGATCGGCATCGCCTACAACCGGCTGATCCGGATGGACGCCAGCACGGGAGACGCCGTCAAGACCTGGCGCTTCAGCAACATGAAGCAGTGGAATGTGAACTGGGAGATCAAAATGGTGAGTGAGGTGGTGCCTCACACCTTGTCCTCTTCCCCCTGCTCCTGTCACTGAGGCAGGAGCGACTCTTGGAATCAGGGAATGCTGGAAGGGATCTCAGAGACCATTGAGTTCCACCTGTCATGGCAGGGACACCTTCCACCAGCCCAGGTTGCTCCAAGCCCTGTCCAACCTGGCCTTGGACCCTTCCAGGGATCCAGGGGCAGCCACAGCTTCTCTGGGCACCCTGTGCCAGGGCCTGCCCACCCTCCCAGCNGTCCCTGGAGCCTTCTCTTCTCCAGGTGAGCCCCCCCAGCTCTCCCAGCCTGGCTCCAGAGCAGAGGGGCTCCAGCCCTTGGGGCATCTCCATGGCCTCCTCTGCACTTACTCCAGCAGCTCCATGTCTTTCTGGTTTTGGGGGCCCCAGAGCTGGACAAGTTGTTCCACATGTGGATGTTTCTACATTAATGTAATACAGTTCTTCTTCCTCCTCTTCTGCTCTCCTTGGAGATCGAGCAGAGCTTGTCCAACTGCTGGTGGAGTTGAATGTAACTCTTAAAAAAACAAAAAAAAACCCCAAAATCTTTCTCTGACCGAGCCAGGAACAATTTTCTCTGGTCTCTGAACATCCACTCCAAGACAATTGGATGAAAGCAAACCTCAGCACGGATGCTCAGGCTTCATCCTAACCACCAACATAAATACACAGGGCCTTTTCCATACCAAAATTCCTTTTATTTGCTGTACAGCTCAGGCTTCCATTTAGGTAAGGAGTGAAAAGCAGCAGCAGACACTTCCCCAGGCTCCGAGATGGGCTTTTCCCCCATTGTTACGTTTGGATGCACAAATTTTGGGCTCCTTTTTGGCAGAACACCTAATTAAAATCGCCAAGGGATACGTGAGGGCTGTTCTCCTGTGGTCTGTGGCTCTTTAAGGGTTGCTGGGAAAATTATTCAGCTTCCCCTCTGCCTCAAAGTCATTGTTTTGAACCAGTTGCAAGCCCCAATATCCCAATTATCCGACTCGGATACTCTGCTGGGAATGCCCCTCCCTCCTGCAGAGCTGTCAGTTATGTGGGGACAAAAAGAGAAGGAGCATCAATAAATGGATGGTCTGTTCAGTGCCTCTAAAACAAGCTCCCCAGCCCCCATAAGGCATTTCTAGGGCCAAGATTCAACTTAGAAAATCAGGGAAAGCTGGGAAAAAAAACCCAGACTTCTACAGGTCTGTGCCTGGTCTCTGTTTCTCTGGAAGGAGAGAAAATGTGGCCACGTGCCCATCGTGGAGAGGTGGAAATACAGAGGGATTGTGTCTGAGTCATGGGAGAATAAAAGGTGTAATGGTAATGTAAATGAATAGATAAATAAATAGGAGATAAATATAATAAATAAAGCAATAAAAGGATTTCTCTAGCTAAATATTTGAATAATACTCATCATGGAGTCAAAGGATGTTTAAAGGACCCATAAGGATCATTGAGGCCAAATTGCCATTTATAGAATCACAGAATCATGGAATGGTTTGGGTTGGAAGGACCTTAAAGATCATCCAGTGCCACCCCCTGCCATGGGCAGGGACACCTCCCACCAGCCCAGGTTGCTCCAAGCCCCGTCCAGCCTGGCCTTGGACACTTCCAGGGATGGGACAACCTGTGCCTCACCACCCTCTCTGCCAGAAATTCCTTCCCAATATCCCATCCAGCCCTGCCCTCTGGCACTGGGAAGCCATTCTGTCTTGTTCTGTCCTCCATCCCTTGTCCCCAGTCCCTCTCCAGCTCTCCTGGAGCTCCTTTAGGCACTGGAAGGGGCTCTCAGGTCTCCTTGGAGCCTTCTCTTCTCCAGTGAGCCCCCCCAGCTCTCCCAGCCTGGCTCCAGCCCTTGGAGCATCTCCGTGGCCTCCTCTGCACTCTGTCCAGCGTTGGAATCACTGGATTTTGCCTAGTCATTGGAAGAAGCATCTGGGTGGCCACCAAACCATGGAGACAGGAGGCAGGAGGTGCCTGGGGTTGGCCAGGGGGGCTCACGCCGTGTTCTCCCCTCTCCAGGTGACGGTGGAGTTCGCGGACGACGTCCGGGTGTCCTTCATCTGCACCGAGGTGGATTGCAAAGTGGTGCACGAGTTCATCGGCGGGTACATCTTCCTGTCCACGCGGGCCAAGGACCAGAACGAGAGCTTAGACGAGGAGATGTTCTACAAACTGACCAGTGGCTGGGTGTGAGCCCCGCCCAGCCCCCACCCGGAGGAACCCCCATGGCCATATTAATTAATATTTAACTTTCCAAAGCTGTTCTTTGAGATAATGCTGCTTAATAAAGTAAGCTTGAAATGTATCTTTTTTTTTTTTTTTACCATTGGAATTTTTTTTTGTTGGTTTTTTTTTGCATTACCAGACCAGTTAATCTGTGTGCACTAATGAGCACTTCCGTTAATTTGCTATAACAAGATCACGTCTGGGTCATGGATCCAGATTCCAGTGGGCAGATCAGGATAAGATTTAACTGACTTAGAACAGCCAGTTTTTGGAGAGAACTCTAAGCCATCTTCTTCTAAGCCATCCAGGGCTTAACCTATATGAAGTCTATTTTTTCATGTTTAATGCATGAGTGTTTTATTTCCTTTTTTTTTTTTTTGTGTGTTTTTGTTCTGTACATTTGTCCTTTTTTGGAGGTTGTTTAATTCCTAAACAGAGCTGCCATCTCTCTGACACTACACACCCTAGGACTGTGACAGGTGCCTGACATGACTTTTGTGTGGCCTTGAAGATGATCTTCTGTTAGTCTGTTACAGCTTGGTTTTGTTTGTGTAACTTGCCTTTTGATAATCATTTATATTGTCTTTTTTTTTTGTTTAATTTTATTTGTACACCGTATTGTATTATGACACTTTTAGTACTCACCAGCATAGCCACTGTTCTGCCTCTGATATGCAAAGTTTTTCATTACGATATGAAGTAAAAGGTCTATGAAGTAAAGGTTTTGTGTAACTAATGTAAAAAACACAAATTTTATAAAATTGTACAGTTTTTTTAACTAGTCTCACAAGCCAGCTAGAATATTGCATAGATCCTGTGTATCAGCAGTACCTATAGGATGTCTGGAAGGGGTATGGGGGGAAACCAAGGAATTAAAAAGAACCAAACCAAAAAATACAATTTCAGTCCAGTGACTTTTTACACTTCAGTTAAGGGGGATTTCAGAGCTGGGTCACAACACCTCACTGACTGATACCTGGGGCCAGGACAGCCCAGTTCATTAAGCCATTCCCAAATTAATGCTAATGAGGAGGATCCCGTGCCCCACCTAATGCAAGGAATAACCAGTGTTGTGCTCCAGTAGTCTGTGGTTTCAAGACTATGTACAAATGCATTTTATTTTAAATAAAAGTCAAATCTTTTATTTAATACTCAGCTGCTGCTCCGTTTCTGTGGTTTAACTGAGCTGGGGAAGGGCCATAAGCAACTCCCGTAGGATAAATCCATCCCGTGCCAGCCCAGTGCTCCTTCCTTGCTATCCTGAGCTTGCTGGAACAAAGGTCACCAAAAGGCAAAACAAGTCCCAGAATCACAGAATGTGCCAAGTTGGAAAGGACCCCCAAGTCAGAGAATCCCAGAGTGGCTTTGTTTGGAAGGGACCTTAAAGCCCACCCAATGCCACCCCCTGCCATGGGCAGGGACACCTTGCACCAGCCCAGGATGCTCCAAGCCCCATCCAACCTGGCCTTGGACACTTCCAGGGATCCAGAGGCAGCCACAGCTTCTCTGGGAAATCTATTCCAGTCTCTCATCACCCTCCCAGCTAGGAATTCTTTCCCAATATCCCATCTATCCCCATTCTGGCATTGGGAAGCAATTCCCTCTTGTCCTGTCCCTCCATCCCTTGTCCCGAGTCCCTCTCCAGCTCTCCTGGAGCTCCTTTTAAGTGTCCTTTAGCTCCCAATCCACAGCCAGGCGGGCAGTGTGGAAGCACCCCATGGATGCAGGGAATGACAGGATCTAGGCCAAGCCCACCACTAACCCATGTCTCCAAGTGCCACATCCACATGTCTTTTATGATCCTCCAGGCATGGTGACTCCACCACTGCCCTGGGCAGCTGTGCCAGGGCTGGGCAACCCTTTCCATGAAGGAATGTTACCCAACACCCCACCTAAACCTCCCCTGGCACCAATCATGCATTCCCCCATTTCCACACTGACCCTCTGAGTGTCACACCAGGACAGGCTCCATTAAACCCAGGGGAAGGGATGACCCAAGGATACTGGGCAATTCTTCCCACTCCTTATTCCCAACCTAAATGGGACTGGGGCGGAGCTGTGCTCGGGACATGCCAGGGATGCTCCCAACCCTGCCCAACACCTGCAGGCTGGTTCTTCTGGATGCTGGCAAGTCCAGGCAGCCCCAGGAGGCACACGAGTGGAAGGGTGGCGTGCACGCTCCTGGCACGGGATTTTGGCTGGATGAGGGAGCTGGGCGAGGCACGGCAGTAACTCTGGAATTGCTCCAAAGCCGGGGGTGTGATGGGGATGGCTCACTGAAAAATATTTACCTCCCATTTCCCAGCCTGAGCTTATGCAGGATGGGGAGGTGGAACGTGGAGAGCGAAGATGGATCAAATCCCCACGGTGAATCCACCCCACTGGGTTCCTTTACGCTCCTCCAGGGCCTGAATTTGCAGCTGGGGGAGGTGATAAGGCAGGAAATGTTGAGCAGAAAAGCAGGAGAGGTCGGGAAGGGCCATGGGAAGGGCCATGGGAAGGGGCATGGGAAGGCTGAGGCTGCAGCCCTTCCCCACATGGCCCCCCAAGGGTGGGAGTTGGGAGAAGCTGGGTGGGAAACACTGTGGGTGCTTGAAGGAGGATGGGAAATAGGGAGAGGCTTGCAGGGGGTTCAAGGTGATCTGAAAGGTTTCCTGGGATCTTTCCTTTCTCCTCAGATCAGAAGATGCAACTGAAAATGAGCTGTTGGAGCAGAGCGGGATAAAAAATAATGTGGTTTTCCTAAAATCTGGAGAAACAGCAGATAAAACACAGCACAGATGGGAATGGCCCCACACTGAGGGTGGACATGGGAGTGAGGAGGAAGCATGAGGAGCATGATGGAAAATGGATTAAGAAGGGAGGTGGTAAGAGCTGGAGCCCATGGGAAGGGATGGATGAGCCACCTCAGGGACAATCAGCGAGGACAAGGGGGATTGTGGCAATTTATTCTGTGCTCCAGAGCCAAAGGAAAACCATGGAGGGTCCAGAGGGTCTCCAGTGATGTCCTGGGGAGAGGCGTTGGAGGCTGGGTGGGTTTGGGGGTGGTTGGGCATTAAATCCAAGAGCAGGGCATGAGGAGGGTCCTGGCAAGCCAAGGTGCTGCAAATCCCAGTGCCTGCAGCTCCAGGGCAGGAGGGAGGCACGGGGGTTTATTCTGCTGACACAGCCAAATCTGGCTGTGGTTGTCCCTTTGGGGTAAACAAAGGAGTAAAGCAAATTAAACCCAAAGCCAAAACCAAGGAGAAACCAGCCCGTGGGTGTCCACAGCCCCCAGGAGTGACTCAGTGCTGGGACTGTCTGGCATCCATGACTACATTGGGAAAACCAGAATTATTTCCAAGTATTTTGATAAGCACAGGATGGGGAGGGAGATTCAGACCCCAGAGGGCTGCCCAAATCCCAGTTTGACCGAAATAAGTGGCAGAGATGCCTGAAAATGGGACAACTCTAGCCCCCAGACAGCAGCAGGGCCAGGGGGATGATGTTCCTCCCTTTGCTGACCCTGCTCCTGGCCCTTGAGCGGCAGAAAAGGAAAAAATAAATCACTTTTTGGCAAGGCACTGATGCAAACCGGCTGCCAGGGTGCAAGCCCACCCCTCTGGCTGCAGGCAGGGGATTTGGATGCCTGGGGGAGCCAGGCATGGGCTGGGGGTCAGCTGGGATTCCTACGGAGTTTTAAGCCCCAAGTAATTTAATGCTGTGCAGATGGGCATGGCCTGAAGAGGGTTGAAAACAGGATCAGCAGAGTTTTGGGTGGGGGAGAGGTTTGCAGACCCACAGAGATTTTAAAAGCAAAGGAAAAAAGAAATGTCCCAAACAGGGCTGTCCCCATGCAACAAGGAGGGGTGAGAGCTGGGTTGAGGAGTTGGTGGAAAAGGGGCATTTGGGAAGTTGTAGCATTTTGGGAGGCAATAAACCTCCATCCCTGGAAGTGTCCAAAGCCAGGTTGGACGGGGCCTGGAGCAACCTGAGATAGTGGAAGGTGTCCCTGCCCATGGCAGGGGTGGAACAAGATGAGCTTTAAGGTCCCTTCCAACCCAACCCCTTCTATGACTCTGTGATAACACACACTGAGCCCAAACCACCCCAAAAGGAGCTGGGTTATTGCCTATGAGCAGGACACGTGGGTTTCCAAAAGCCCTCTCATTCCTCCCATTGTGGGATGGCCCCCCAGGCACTGGGGCTTTCCTGTGGGACGCAGGGACTGAAGAAAGCTCCTTAAATTAATCCGTAGTAAACCCAAGCTGGATGAGTCATTTCAGTGTCTCAGGGAGCTCCTTGGAGACTTTCCAGCCTTCAGGCCGGGAAGGGGCTCTTGGGTGGCCGGGACCATTTCCCTGGAGCTGGCTCTGTGCAAAGGCACAGCCTCCCAAATTCCTGGTGTTCACACCATGGGGGAAACACCAGAGCTTTGTCCGACCTTGTCCTGCCTTGTCCAAGCCCTCCAAGCCCCTCGTTGGGTTGAGCATCAGGGCTGGGATCAGCAGCATCGCTCACCCTGCTCTGCCCCAGAATGAGCTTTAAGGTCCCGCACTCAAGACCCTCTGAGGGCACTCAGGACCCCCAGGGATTCACCCTGGCATGGCCTGGGAATGCAGGAAAGCCAGAGCTGGTGTTGGCACAGCCAGGCAGGATCCAGCCCAGAGCCAGAACCACACAGGGATATGAGTTGCCTGCTTCAATCTGCCTGCCCTTCCCAGGTGTATTAACCCTCATCTCCGATGCAGGAAGGGCTGGTGAAGATTCAAAGCCCTCAGTGACAGCACCAGGAAAGGTTTAATTGGTCTAATTAAATTCTGACTGATCAGTGACTGTGCTTGCATGGCTCGAAATCTTTCTGGAAACCAGTGGTGGGGGGTTTTTATTTGTTTGCTTTCAGTCTCACAAAAGCCCTGTGTGCTTTTATTTGCAGCACCGAGGCACTAAAGAGATAAAAGATCCATAAATATCTGCTGGATGTTATAGATTTTTAAAAAATTAAGTGCCTTCCTGCTTGCAGCTCTTCCCGTAAGCACCAGTGCAATGCAGCTCCCATTGGCATCCCAGCCTTCCCTTTGAAATCCCCTGCATCCCTCCAGCTGTTCCACATATTTCAGGCTTGAGCTGCCCCCCCAGAAACTGCTCCTTTGGTTTCTTTTAAGCTCTCCCTGTCTGGTTTTTGTAACTCCAGAATGTAAAGGAAGGCTTTTCCCAGGCTGCAGGTCTGTGATCCCCTCGGGATGCAAACCTGGAAACCTGGACCTTCCTCATGTGGGGAGCTGGAATGGGAAACAGCAGTTGA
Source organism: Campylorhamphus procurvoides (assembly GCA_013396655.1). Lineage (NCBI taxonomy): Eukaryota > Metazoa > Chordata > Aves > Passeriformes > Dendrocolaptidae > Campylorhamphus > Campylorhamphus procurvoides. Next base: position 74,420 of record WBMV01008886.1, on the reverse strand, counting down.
AGGAGAATTTAAAAACCCAGCATGCCAAATTCATCCTGAAAAAGCTTCCAGGGAGCTCATGTCAGTCGGATCAGCATTTGATCTGATCCGTGGAAGAGGCTGTGGAGCTGCACTTCAGGAGTTTTCCTTTTTTTAGCCTGCCACAGGAGCAGCAAAATATTTTCCTAAATCCCCAGTGTCTCAGAAAGGCCAATCCCATATTTCACAGTGGCTCAAATATGCAGGAACCTGTCAGATATCGAAATAATTCAGGAAATTTTCCCTCTGATCCCTAGTTAAGACAAAGACCTGGTAACAGAGCTCCCATGTGCTGTGATCTCCTGGTGAAGCTGCAGATTCCCAGCTGGTGGGAAGCCTCTGGCTGGAGGAATCCCACTCCCCCACCTCTGAGAATGCAGCAGTTTGAGCAAATAAAGCATTTGCTCTGGGTTTTATTTTTGGCTTTTGGTCAACAGCTGGTCAGTCCCTAATGAGCGAGCTGGGCTTTGATTTCCTGCCTGGAAAAGGGAGTGAGAAAGGGGAGAGGATCTGGGTTAGAAATTTGACTCACACAAGGGATCCCAGCTGGGAGTTGCTCCCATTAGTCCTTTGCCTGGGGACATGTTCCAGGGGGAGGCACTGGATCAGCTCAGGGACAAGGATAAGGGGACACAGGGGAGTTTCAGGGGTTCCCAGAGAAGGTGAATGTCCCTGATCCCAGGCCCCCCAAGGAAAGGCACCACATCCCACCGTGCTGCCCTCCACACTGGGCTCATGGGATGGGGTGACAGTGGCTCTGTTGTTCCTCGTGTGTAATTCCTTAATCATTGTCATAGAATCCCAGAATGGTTTAGGCCGGAAGGGACATTAAAAAGGATCTTATTCCACCCCCTGTCATGGGCAGGGACACCTCCCACTAGTCCAGGTTGCTCCAAGCCCTGTCCAACCTGGCCTTGGACACTTCCAGGGATCCAGGGGCAGCCACACTTTCTCTGGGCACCCTGTGCCAGGGCCTCTCCCCCCTCCCAACCATGAACTTCTTCCCAATATCCCACCTAAACCTTCCCTCTTTTTCACATCTTGTTTCCTTTCAGAGCATCAGGGCCCTCTGAGCTCAGGTGGGAGCTCTAACCCATTCCTGCTCACCCAGGAGGCAGGGATGGACAGATCTCACCTGGGACACTTGGGAAAAATCCTGTTCCTGATTTCCTTGGTGGCTCTCAGCAGATTTAGGCAGGAGGGCAAAGACCTGCTCATCCTGTCAATGCCACTGAGGAAAGAGTTTGGTGTGTTTTGGTTTTGCCCTGATGTGGCAGTGAGGGCATGGAGAGCTCATGGCAATGGCCACCTCCAGTCCCCACCCACGCTGTGTCCCATCATGAGGGACCACATCTGACTCACATCATCTCACAGCTGAAAATCCCATGTCAGGCACTTCCAAGGATATGGTCTGACATCTGGGGGGCTCCCCTGGAACTCGGGGGGAGCTGCAGGGTCTGGGTGATGGCCTTGGGCAGCTGCTTTATCTCCTCAGTGTTTTCCCCCTTCCCATGAACAGGAGGAGCAGATGGGAACGTGTCTGAGACGGCCTGGGAAATGACAGAGGGGGAGGGAGAGGGGTGTTAAATCTTCAAAAGCACTGGAGGGCTGGATCCTGGAAGAGAACTGAATGGAGAACAGGGAGTGTTGCTGGTGGGAGAATGAGCAGAGCTCCAGGGAAAGCACCAGCTGAGAGCTTAGGACATTTTCCAGGGCACAGCCCGGCCCCAACTGCCCCTTGGCAGGCACAGCCAACCCCACCGTTGTCCCAGATGTCCACCCAGCCTGGGAAGGAGAACATCTGGAACCTACACTTCCTGAATTGTCGTTCCAGCCCTCTGTGGCCAAGTCAATCCCCAGCCCTTAATGACACCGTTAATTAAGCAGAGTTCAAAAATAGCCCTGCAGGATTTCCTGCCTCCCTTCCAACTACGCCACAAGGTAAGAGGAAGGAGGAGAAGCAGAATTAAGGGAAGATGCTCCGTGGAGCCCGTGGTACATCCCTGATTCATTGATTTCCTTGCATTTTGAGCAATCCCTGTCCCCCCACCCCTGCCCGGGCACACCCGGAGCACAGCTCACCTTTCCCATCCCATGCATGGAAGCTCTCCAAGATACACTGGGCTCCATTCAATTCAGGTCCCTGAATTCCCGGGAAGAGCCAGGCAATGGGAATGCCGGCAGTAGCAGGGATCTCATCTGCCCGGCTGCAGGAGCGGATCCAGACACGGAGCAAGCTGAAATCTGATGTGGAATAACTCCACCTAGAGGGAAAAGGGATGGCTGGGAATGATGGGACACAGCCAAGCATGTTCCCGACTGCCTGTCTGGCACCAAGGAGGGATCATGGCCTGGACACAGGGATGGCCACTGGGACAATTGCAGGATCAGGGAATCCCAGAATGGTTTGGGTTGGAAGGAACCTTAAAGCTCATCCAGACCCACCCCCTCCCATGAGCAGGGACACCTCCCACCAGCCCAGATTGCTCCAAGCCCCATCCAACCTGGCCTTGGACACTTCCAGGGATCCAGGGGCAGCCACAGCTTCCCTGCAAAACCTGTGCCAGGGCCTGCCCACCCTCACAGCACTTTGGGATCAGAAGCACCATTTGGGCTTCATCCACCATATATCAGCCAGATTTGTGATCTGATCCCAGTTCCAATCTCTTGGGATGAGTTGACACTATCTTACTTCCCATAAAACAGCCACGTCCAAAGGAGGGCGACAGCCATAAAGAAGTTTCTTTATGGGAGCTGTGTTTTTATATCTTCTAAGCTCTGGCTTGGACTCTAGGACAGGATGATTGAGCATTAATGAGGCGAGGTGTTGTCAGCCTCAGGCAGGGATTTTGTCCATGTTAAAAAACAGTGGGTTTGGGGACATGAGCAGGAAAGATGAGAAACCCTGAGGGCACTGAACACTTTCAGCCTCCATGGATGGCAGGCTGGGGCTGCAACACACCTGTGGTTCCCAACACTTCCCCTGCAGTTAAATTGCATTTGGCTGCTTGGATAATGATGGATAATTGTTTCCAGCGAGGCAGACACAGTCCAGACACACTTCTCCTTCCAGAACTGCTCCACTGCCATCCTAAGCCCCAAGGAAATGCCATTTCCCAGGCCCCAGGGGGCCAGCTGGATGGCAGCAGAGCTTTGCCAGGTTTCCTTTTCACTTTATTAAGCTGGAGCAGGTATTTAGTCTCTTGTTATCCATCTGCAGCAAACACTTGGGGAGATGAAGCAGCATCTTTCTTTCCAGGGGTTGAGCAGGAAAGATTTTGCAGGACCCTCTGCAAAATCCAGGTAGTGGTTTATGCAGCTCTTCACACATTCCCACCCCTCAGGATATATTGGTGGTTGGATACAGAGAGGTCCATGAGAGGTTAAAAAGAACCAAAGAGGCTGGTCCCTGGGTATTCCAAGCCCTGAGCATGTTTCCAAAACAGAATGTAAACACTTTTGTTGTGGTGAGGATTTATTCGTTCTTCCTGCCTTGTGTCATGGAGCCGAAGGGAAGGAGAGCACTTTTTCCCTCCTCATAAAGCAGGGTGTGTTCAGGCTCAGACATTGACATCAAGCAAGTGCATGGCTCCTTTCCCATCTTTCTGACTGTTCTGCTGTCAGGAATTTTCAGTCTCCCTGCTTTGTGACCTCCCTGCTCCAGAGCTGGGAAATACAGAGCAGTCAAAGGATATCACTTGGCTGGAAGGGTATTTTTTCCTTCTGCAACAGAATGTGCTGCAGTGGAACTGGCAGAGAGGAGATGTGGAGATGGGGAAATGTGGAAACCAGTGGAAATGTATTTCAGCTTTCCCCTTGGCCTTCAGCAACCAAGCCCTGGCCTCAGATGTACTGAGAAGATTTCTCTGTTGGCTGCTCTGGATCCTCACTGGGTAAGAATCACAGAATTCCCTGAGCTGCAAGGGACCCACAAGGATCATCCAGTCCAACTCCTGCACAGACACACCAACAATGCCATCCTGTCCCTCAGAGTGTTGCCCAAACCCTCCTGGAGCTCTGGCAGCCTTGGGGCTGTGCCCACTGCCCTGGGGAGCCTGGTCAGTGCCCATCACCCTCTGGGGGAAGAGCCTTTCCCTGAGATCCCACCTGACCCTGCCCTGACACAGCTCCAGCCCATCCCTGGGTGCTGTCACTGGTCACCAGAGAGAAGGAAAGCCCATTTCAAGTGTTGACTCAGCAAAGTGGCTGATCCCTGATCCAGCTTGGCCATGCCAGACACACTAATCAATGTAATTTCCCTGTTGGAGCAAGTCCAGAGGAGGCCACCAAGGTGATCAGAGGGATGGAGCATCTGCCTTGTGGGGAAAGGCTGGGAGAACTGGGACAGTTCAGCCTGGAAAAGAGAAGGCTCTGAAGTGACCTAACTGTGGCCTTCCAGGACCTGAAGGGAGCTACAAGAAAGGTGGAGAGGGACTATTTACAAGGGCAGGATCCAGCTCATTTCCCCGCTCTGGTTTAAACTCTTCCTCCTACAAAATCCACATGCAGAAGGGTTTGTCAGCTCCTGTGGTGCTAAATAGGATAGCATTTGTCTCCAGGACTGACAAACTCAACCCTGCTGGGGCAGGGCAAGAGGTTTTACTGAAAGAAAGGATTTTTCTCCTCATTTTTCAACATTCCACCACAGCACAGGAGCTCTGGAGCTGAGAGACACACACAGAGGACTGTGCTGCTTAGCTGTTGAACCCCACAGGCCAGATGGGCCTTCTGGGTCAGGATGTCCCTAGAAGGTGATGGTTGGAAGTTGGGAGGATGCACATGGATAAGGCATGTCCAAAAGTCACCTTATTCGTGGTGCAGGTCCAGGATCTCTGCTCTGAAGCTCATTGGGGAGAGCTGGGCTGACCCCATGTGGTCACGGCCTTGTTATGGCACAGTTTTGATTTTAAAAGGCCTTGATTTTCCACATTTACTTAGGCAAATGTAGAATCTACCTCACATCTATAAAATCGGCACCGTGGAGGGAGTTGAGCTGAACCTCTGTCATTCTTCACGCAGTGGAAACGTGTCCACCCTCCCAGTTTCCCTGTTCAACCAGCCAAAGCAGCACAGCATAATGTTCATTTTCACCCTGGATGGGACATTCCCAGCCCTCTTAATCCCTCAAAACCAAGGAAATGACCAGAGAAGGGACAGGAGGGGAAACTCACACCCAGTTTGTGCTTTTGTCTTGCAGGGAGAGGTTAATTAAATGATGCTGTGATTTCCTTGGCTCCAGCCTGGGGAGCTTCGCCCCCGGATTTTGGGTGTGCCTGAGCCCAGGGAGGTTGGTGTGCGTGTCATCTGGTCACTCTGGGCCTGAAAAAGTCAAAAATAAGGAATGTTGATTGTTTCCACGGTTACAGAGTGATTCATTGCAGGGTAAAATGAGATGGAAAATGAAAATCATGTCTCAGAAGCGTTTTGTGTCATTATTGCACTCACCAGTGGTGCTGCCCTGAGCTCCACGCACACACTGACCTCAGTTATTCCTAAAAGAGTCATTCGAGATTATCTCAAAGTCGGGGTTTTTTATTGAAAAGGAAGAAAATCCTCCACTCATGACCCTTGTGGGCCCTGGAGGCCGGACTAGGCCCGTCCCAGCACAGGTCCTGCCCAAGGGGAGTGATGGAGCCTCCAAAAAACAATCCAAAATGGAGATGGAAATTGTAAAAGCAAGGGCCTGGAGGGACAGGACACAGGGAATGGCTTCCCAGTGCCAGAGGGCAGGGCTGGATGGGATATTGGGAAGGAATTGGTGGCTGGGAGGGTGGGCAGGCCCTGGCACAGGGTGCCCAGAGAAGCTGTGGCTGCCCCATCCCTGGGAGTGTCCAAGGTCAGGTTGGACAGGGCTTGGAGCCACCTGGGCTGGTGGGAGGTGTCCCTGCCCATGGCAGGGGGTGGGACTAAGTGGTCTTTTTGAGGTCTCTTCCAACCCAAACCCTAAGGCGGGCCGAGGCGGGAGCTGAGGCCCTGGCAGCCTCGCTGGGCTCGCCGGGGGCAGGGGCGAGCCCAGGGGTGTTTCTGTGAGGGTGAAAAGGCTCCTCATGCCGGGTTACAAAACCCCCTCATACCTACCCCTGCCCGGCCCGCCATCTTAGCCCGGCCCTGAGGGCGGGAGGGGTGTGGCCTGCCCGAGGGCGGGGGCGTGGTCTGCGCGTGACGCCAGGAGGGGCGGGGCTTGCGGGAGGTCGCGCTGCCGGTGGGCGTGGCCAGCGGGTGCTGATTGGTTGCTGTTTGGCCGTGGTCGGCGGTGATTGGCTGCAGTTTGGCCGCGGTCGGCGGCAATTGGCTGCGCGCGTTGAGAGGGGGGCGGGCGCGCGCGCGCGCCGGGCGCTGGCGGGGCCACGCCCACTCCTCACCCCCCCGTGCCACGTCCGTGAGACGCGTGCGGAGGGACCGGAGGGAGCGGTGAGTGAGGGGGTCCTGTGGGACTGAGGGGCGAGTGAGGGGATCCTGTGGGACTGAGCGGGGAGTGAGGGGTTCTGAGGGGATCCTGCGGGACTGAGGGGGGAGTGAGGGCTTCTGAGGGGGTCCTGTGGGACTGAGGGGCGAGTGAGGGGATTCTGTGGGAGTGAGAGGTTAGTGAGGGGTTCCTGTGGGACTGAGAGGGGAGTGAGGGGTTCTGAGGGGGGTCCTGTGGGAGTGAGGGGATCCTGTGGGATTGAGGGGGGAGTGAGGGGTTCTGAGGGGTTCCTGAGGGTATCCTGTGGGACTGAGGGGTTCTGAGGGGATCCTGTGGGAGTGAGAGGTGAGTGAGGGGTTCTGAGGGAATCCTGTATAAACTGAGGGGACCTCCTGAGCGGCCTCTGTGGGGAGAGGAGAACCTGTGTGAAGTGAGGGAACCCCTCTGAGGGGCTGTGTGGACAGAGGAAGTGAGGGGACCATATGGGAACTAAGGGGACCCCCCTGAGGGGACTCTATGGGGAAAGAGGGTGTGGGACCGCCCCTCAAGGGGATGTGTGTGAGGGGTGGGGGTAAGGGAAATCCCCAAAAGGCTGCGTGTGAGGTGAGGGGGTGAGGGGACACCTCCAAGGGGCTGTGTGTGAGGTCAGGGTTAGGGTTAACCAGCCCTCTCAGGGGTTAGTTGTGGGGGAGTCCCACCCTTGAGGGGCTGGTTCAGCTGAGGGGAACTGTGGGGACCCCCCTGAGGGGCTGGTTGTGTGTTGGGGTCCTGCTTAACCTGAGGGGAGCTGTGGGGACCCACTGTGGGGCCACACATGGTGGAGTCCCTGGTGGCTCTGTCACCCTGTCCCCCAAACCTGGGGGGCTGGCAGAGGTCTGGCTGAGGACCCCCTCCCTGTCCCTCCCTATCCCACTCCCAACACACATGGGGATCCTGGGATGTTGCAGAGAGCCTTCAGCTGTGCACCAAGATGATCCAAAGGCCAGAGCTCTTTTTCCTCACCATACATTAATTCTTTTTTTTAACTAGCATTAATCTAAGTCATATTCCTGCCTCCAAACAAGGTGTGAAGTTCTAAACTGCATCCTGCTCCAGCTGTGCCAGAAGCAGTTTGGAAAATAACAGTTTGTCACTAATTGCTCGAAGAGCATCACAAGTTTTATTTCCTCCACGTGCTTTTCCACTGCTGCCTGAGCCTGGTGTGCTGTAACCGTGAGCTGGAGTTCATGAGGTTGGTTTTGTTCTGCACAGGGCACTGTTTGTATGTTGGTGTGGACACTTGGGAATGCTAGGAAGGCTTTGTAAGGGGACAGAGGAACAGCAGCTTTGAAGAGTTGAGCTCTAGGAACAGAGATATCAGTGGAAATGTTTTTCTTTGCCCTTCATCTTTCCCGCTGTTTCATTTTGGAAATCCATGCTGGATGAGAATTTGTGTTGCAGTTTAATTGCTATAACAGCTTTTTTTTTTTTCACTTTTATATGCAAAACTAAGACAGGAACAAGGATTTAAAGGCTGGTGTGTACCAGCAAGTGGTGGCATAGAAAAGAGATTTTGTGTTGGTTATTTTAAGAAGCTTTTTTTTTTTTTCACTTGGGTTTCCACAGCCACTTTGACTTTTGAGGTTCCTGTGTCACAGTTATGCTTGATAGGGAGCACCCTCTGCACTTTCTCTGGGCAGCTTAACAGGGCTGTGAAGTGTCTCATTGTAAAAAGTGCCATCCCAAATACATTTTTCTTCCTGTTGTTGCTTTGGCCTGTCCACTGGTGTGTGACTGGTGTAGCACTTAGGGTTCAGCTGAGGAAATTTGAGGAGAAGCTCCCATGAGCTCTGCTTATACCAGAACCTCAACCACATATTCACAGGTGACCAAATAAGAATTATTTTCCTGTATCATGGAATCTCAGACTGGTTTGGGTTGGAAGGCATCTTAAAGACCACCTCATTCCACCCCCTGCCATGGGCAGGGACACCTTTCACTATTCCATGTTGTTCCAAGCCCTGTCCAACCCGGCCTTGAACTCAATAAGGAAAATATATCCCTTTGCTTCCTCTTGCTTTGAATAAAGCCCCATTCCCAGGTCTAATTAATCATTACCAGGTGCCACCATCACCTTGTTTTCCCTGTTAGTGGACACTGCAGGGCTGTGCTCAACAGCTGGGCTCTGTAAACACACAGAGCAAACAGGACAGGCTGGCAGAGGCAGTTTGGGTGGCACTGTGGCATCACCTCCATTCTCAGCTCTGGGATGGGGTGCCTCGTGCCCCAGAGGTTAAATATTTATGGGGTGCTTGGTAAAAGTGCATTATTCCTCCTGCTTGTTTTAAATGGAACAGGGATGCAAACGGTCTCTAAACAGAACGTTGGGAGGTTTCTTGGGAGTGATGCCTTCCCCTTCAGAGGGCTGCAGAGGTTAAATATCCTACTCAGTGTCTTATCTGGTGTTTTTTCCAAGATAAACACCAAAGCGCCGCGTGTGGACTCGGTGACGTGCGTGCTGTCAATGTGCTCCTTGTTTACCCAGCGGGCTCGCTGGGTGAAGGTTGAGGAGCTTCACTTGCACATAAAACAAACAGCAGTTTATTCACCTTCCCTTTCAGCCCTGAGGAACATCCCAGGGCACGCCACAGCCCTGGCAAACAGCTCCTTTGGAGATGGAAGCAAACCCAAAGGTTCCTTCCCATTGTGTTCCAGATCACCTGTTGCAGCCATGATGCCGGTTGCCACCGTGATGCTGGATGATACACCTATGTTTGATCCAAGGATCCTGCACGAACTTGACTGGAGTGAGAACACCACGACGTTTTCTCCTGCTATTTCTCCACTGGATCCAGGGGACAGGCTGGTTCTGAGACCACTTTGCACAGCTGATTTAAATCGAGGTAGAATCCTGTTCAGTCATCAATGTGTATTTGTGCATGAGCTCTCAGTGGATTGGGATTGCTTGTTCTCCCTGAGTTGGCTTGTTTTTATGAGTAAGCAATTCCATGGAATCATAGGACATCCTGAGTTGGGAGGGACCCACAAGGATCATTGAGTTCAAATCCTCTTGGAGCTCTGGCAGGTTTGGGGCTGTGACCACTTCCCTGAATTTGAGCACTTGGCACCATGGGTTGGTGCTGTCTTAGGTGACCCTCAAAATTGTCTTTACTGTTTTAATCTTCAAGTCAAACATTCCAAATAATCCACAGCTTCCTCCTCCCTGCAGCTTTAGAGAGGGAGCACAATTGTTCATACTGTTCTCTTTAATACCAAAGCAATGTGAACCAGCATCTTGGTGCACTAATTCTCCTTCAGTTCTGTAATTTGGGTAAGAAGGTGGTTTTGGACACACAGCTGAATTTCACATAATTTCAGGCTTATCCTTTTCTTGCCCCTTCTGCACTCAAACTGCAGTTTGCTCCAGTGCTTCAGCTGATCCTTCAGCATTGCCCAGGGTGGGAGCTTGGTGGGATTGTAACTCTCCAAACAGCAGTGTCAGGTTGTTCCATGCTGTTTAGAGCTGTGTGTGTGTGTGTCTCACTGAGGGTCGTTTGTTTCCCCCTCTTCTCCAACAGGCTTTTTTAAGGTGCTGGGTCAGCTGACGGAAACTGGCGTTGCGAGCCCGGAGCAGTTTATCAGTGAGTATATCATTATTCCTTGGCATTTCCCTCGAGGTTTTGGGAACCAGGGGATACTGGTGCTGACAGCAGAGCTGCCTGGGTGTGAGGCTCCTGACTGCCTGATGCCAGAGGGAGTGATTAGCTTGGCTCCCCTGAGGCAGCCTTTGGCACTCAGCACTGGATCCAGTTGCAGCTATCCCTGAGGGCTGCTTGCCTGGGATAGGCCTAAATTGTGAATGTGCCGCTGAGACCGAGGTTTAGATACCTCTCAGAAGGTAAGATAGATTATTTGGGGTGAATTTGGGTTGCTCCAAGCCCTGTCTTACCTGGCCATGGACACTTTCAGGGATCCAGGGGCAGCCACAGCTTCCCTGGGTACCCTGTGCCAGGGCCTGGCCACCCTCACAGTCGGGTATTTCTTTCCAGTATCCCACCTAACCCTGCCCTGTGGCAGTGGGAAGCCATTCCCCCTTGTCCTGTCCCCCCATCCCTTGTCCAAAGTGTCTCTTACAGCCTACTTTATGTCCCTTTTAGATCCCACTTCTTGGCTGGGCAGGCAGTGTGGAAGCAGCCCATGGATGCAGGGAATCACAGGATCTAGGCCAAGCCCACGATTAAACCATGTCCTCAAGTGCCACATCTGCATGTCTTTTATGTCCCTCCAGGCATGGGGACTCCAGCACTGCCCTGGGCACCTGTGCCAGGGCTGGACAACCCTTTCCATGGAGAAATTCTTCCCCTTGAGGGTGGGCAGGCCCTGGTACAGGGTGTTCAGAGAAGCTGTGGCTGCCCCTGGATCCCTGGAAGTGTCCAAGGCCAGGTTGGACAGGGCTTGGGGCAACCTAGTGGAAGGTGTCCCTGCCCATGGCAGGGGTTGGGACTGGATGAGCTTTAAGGTCCCAAACCAGTCTGGGGTTCTGTTAGTGCCCACCTGCAGAGACACTGGGGAAGGGAGGATCTCTGGGCAGCTGAGGAAAAGGAATGTGTTTTAATTTCTCCTTTTTCCTTGGTTAGTCTGACTGCTGACTTTTCCTGTTCTGGGATCTTGGGAGCATCTCCCTTGTGATCCCCACAGTAATGTGCAGTCAGAATGTGCTGCAAGTGTCGGACTTCTGTGCAGTTTAATCTGAGACTAACCTGACTGTCCCACTCTCTGCTCTCCCAGAAACCTTTGAGCACATGAAGAGGTCAGGAGATTACTATGTTACCGTCGTGGAAGACACAAACCTCGGGCAGATTGTTGCCACAGCAACACTGATTGTAGAGCATAAATTCACCCACTCCTGTGCCAAGGTAAATCCTGTCACTGCAGCTGTGAAGGGAGGAGAAGATCCTGGCCCTGACTCCCTGCATGCTGCTGTCATGGTGTTATGGTGTGGTGACAGCTTCAAGTTGTGCCAGGGATGGTTTAGGTTGGATATCAGGGAAAATTTCCTCATGGAAAGGGTTGTCCAGCCCTGGCACAGCTGCCCAGGGCAGTGGTGGAGTCACCATTCCTGGAGGGATCTAAAAGCCATGTGGATGTGGCACCTGGTAGCCTTGGCATTGCTGGGGAATGGTTGGACTTCATGATTGTAGAGGGCTTTTCCAACCTTGAAAATGTAAATATTGTAAAAATATATTTTTAAATAGCAAGCATTTTCTGCATTTTAAAAATACCTGCCATCCTTGGGTGCTCAGCTAATAGGAAAAGGAAACTTTGTCCTTTCCTAAGGAAAAACTGCAATTGGAAGTCTGTCCTGTTCCTCCCCCAAAAAACGAGTGAGCTTCTGCACAGGTCAGAGGTGGCTCTGATGGAAGAGGTGGCTGAGGATCCCCTGATGGGAATTCCAGCCAGACTGAAAACTGGGAGCTGCAGAGAGAATTCCAAGCCTAACCCTTGCCTGTGTTTCCACAGAGAGGAAGGATAGAAGACGTGGTGGTCAGTGGGGAGTGCAGGGGGAAGCAGCTTGGAAAACTGTGAGTATTTCCCCTCCTTTTCCATTCAGTACCAAGCACTTTCAGCTTCCTGCAGGGGGAATCCACCCTGCCAGGCACCTGAGGAGAATTCAGCCAGCAGGTATCACCAGCTGGGAATAAAATGATCCACTGGAAAATGCAGAGAGTGCTGGCAGAGCTCAGTGTTTTCACTCTGATAATTTAACTAATGAAATGTCCACTGACCCAGCATTTGACTGTAGGTTTCCTGTCTTTCCCAGATTAATATCCACCCTCACCTTGCTAAGTAAGAGACTGAACTGTTACAAAATCACGCTGGAATGTCTGCCCAAAAATGTGGATTTCTACAAGAAGTTTGGCTATTTGGTATCGGAAGAAAACTACATGTTTCAACGGTTCTTTGATTAAGGACTTCAGGTGGTAGAGACTTTTGGTGGAGGAGCTTGTGCTACAAACATTCTTTGTGGAAAATATATATAGTTTATTGCTGCAAATATAATGATCCCTGTAAATAATGAACATCAGATGTGTAAATCCTGGGAAAAAAAGACAAATTTATGAGGTTTTAGAAGGGTCCTCTGGGTTAGGAAAGGAACTTAGAACTAATTTTTACTACTGTTGAGTCGAGGTGAGGCTTTTCTGTTCTGGCTGAGTTACAAAGGACTCGTTAAAGGGATGGTTTTTAACCAAAGGTATATATTTTTATCTCAAATTTTTTCTTGCATTGTATTTTTCTAAAGGTTTGTGCTTCTTTTCTCAGTGGCCAAAGGACAGCCCGTGGGATTGTCCTGCTGGCTGTGCTGATGGAGGGTGGCAAAGCTTGGGAAGGGATGAGGCTTCTCTAATGCAGAATGTCTGACACAGAACAGGCCTTTGGTCTCTTCTTTCCATGACACCTCATGGAAGTGCTGTTGGAAGTTTTAGAGGCACTATTTTCCAAGGCTGGATTTGTTACTGTTTGTGCAGGTAGGGAAGAGTGTTGGATTCCCAGTCTAATGATGGATGTGTGCTTCTCACTGCAGGGCTCCTGCACTTTAGCTGATAACTTGGTTTTCAGGATAATTCATTGTTTTCTGACACAGAAAACCCAAATGGGGTTGGTGACAGGGCAGAGGTCACTGGGAAGCTGGACTGTCTGATGGAATGTGCCCCATCTGCAGTGGGGCTCTGGTCAGTAATCCATGGAAAGGGGGTTGGGATTGGCAGATTCAGCTTCACCTGAGAGAGCTGGGGCTGTGCAGCCAGGGGAAGAGAAGGCTCCAGGGAGACCTGAGAGCCCCTTCCAGTGCCTAAAGGGCCTCCAGGAGAGCTGGAGAGGGACTGGGGACAAGGGATGGAGGGACAGGACACAGGGAATGGCTTCCCAGTGCCAGAGGGCAGGGCTGGATGGGGATATTGGGAAGGGTGGGCAGGCCCTGGCACAGGTTGCCCAGAGAAGCTGTGGCTGCCCCTGGATCCCTGGAAGTGTCCAAGGCCAGGTTGGACGTGGCTTGGAGCACCCTGGGCTAGTGGAAGGTGTCCCTACCCATGGCAGGGGGCTGGACAAGATGGATTTTATGGAACCCAAACCATTCTGTGATCCTGTGAACACACCTGGGCCCCTCCTGCTGTCCTGGAACTCCTGGGCCCAGCTGGGCTCTGCTTTTGCCGGTACAGATTTACAACCTCCAGCCTCCTGCTCCCCGGGGCCTGTTGCTGCCTGGGAGCTTCCCTCTTGCTCTGAGGGGGCACAAATGATTTTAGCACTTTTGCCAGCAGTGGCAAGCAAATAATGTACAAAGCCCTGGTTTCAACAGTGGTGGTGTGTGTGGAGAGTGACAAATGCCACATCCATGAATAGGGCATTATAAACCCCCGGGGCTCACAGGGAACAGCCCGTGTTGTTCGTGGGCCGTGCACAGTGTCCCCCTTTGTGCTGTGGAGACCAGCTCTACGTGCTGGGGGCTCTGCTTGATGTTCCTGAGGGTTCTCCACTCCATACAGTGTCTCCTTGGTGATGTCTGGTTTATTTATTGATTATTTTTTTAAGAGATATCTTTGTTTAAGCTGAATAAATGAAAACTGCCGACTGTATCTGGACTGTTTTTCATAGCGTTGTTACCTGTTTCACTTGCCCTGGAGTGTCTGAGATTCCACGTGGATTTCTCTCCAGGGCTCTTCCCAACTGTGTTCCACTGCCAAACAGCTCTGACCCTGAACTGACTGCATAAAACAGCTCCTGCTTTCTGCTGGCCTGAGTGACTGAGGGGGATTTTCTTGCCTTTCACATTTTTAATTAATTCTGAACTCGCGCTGATTTAAAGTGGATTAGTTGAATTCCATGATATCTACACCATCTAAATAGCTGCGGGCCCTCATTAAGAGTTAATGAGAAGATTAGGAGGAGTGAGAAGCAGGTGGTTGTGGCCCCGGCTCAGATCATTGTCAAACAAATGAATCGGGTTGAAAGCTGGGGTTGGTGGCTTTGTCCCAAAGCCTCTGCGGGCACCACCCGGCTCAGCTTTGAAGAGCTCTTTGTTGTGTCCCAGGGGTGACATTCCCAGCCCTCTGGAAGCAGCAGCTGGAGAGCTGAGGCTGCCCGGGCTGGGGACTCAAAGAGGGGCCACTGCGGGCTCAGGTGTGGCCCTGGAACAACCCCAGTCACAGGTGCGTGTTTGAAACTGTCCCAGGAACAGGGGAAATGCCACCCATTACAGCATTTAACAGCCATGAGAGGGGGGATGAAAATAGACTGGCCACTTTCCTAAACTGCAGAAGCCACATTAACTTATTTACTATATATATGATACATATATATATAAAACTGACACTGCCCTCCTTGAGGCAAACACCAAACCATATATATGTATGTGTATATATGTCTTCCCACGGGGAAGCTCTTTGTAGGACCACAGAGGCATTTGGATATCTATATATTATATATAAATACACAGATATCTATACATATATATATTGAAAAAATTAGCTTTTTATATCTGAGATATAAAACCCAGAGTGGTTTGGGTTGGAAAGGACCTTGAAGACCCTCCCATCCCACCCCCTCCCTGGGCAGGGACACCTCCCACTCTCCCAGGTTACTCCAAGCCCAGTCCAGCCTGTCCCGGAACACTTTTTAGTCAGAAATCAACCCTGAAAAGTCCCAGCTTCTCCAGAGGTTTAATGTTACCTCCTCCCTGGGATTTAATTTCTTGGTCAATAGCTCTCCCTCCATGAGGAAATCTCCAGCTCCTTCTCTCTGTTTCCCCTAAGCTGCAAAAAAGGGAGCTTTAGCACCTTGACACAGAGCTGTGGATCCCCAAAGATTTGGGTGCTGCAGTTTTGTGTCTGAACCCGAGGGAGGTGAAATGAAAAATAACAATTCACCATCTGCCACTCTTTTAAATGCACAGTGAAGGACCTTCCTGCCAATTCCAAAAGCAAACGCTGAAACACCTACTGGCAGTTCAGCTCCAGGAGACAGACATCAGGAAGTTTTAAATAAAAGGCTTAATAATAGAGATGAAGGAAAATTAATCTCCAAATCCCTGAGGATGTGACAGGCAGAAAGATCAGAGTGACTGTAAAAAGCATCAGGATGTGGTAACAGCATGAAAAAACCTGGATTGGTGGAAAATCCTTAGTCATGAAGTAGTGAGAGAGTCCCCCCAGGAGCCCAGGGATAAGAGAGCTGGGCTGCACATGGACCAGCCTGCTGAGATGAATCAGAGCCTGCCTTCCATCTGCTGTTCATCCCTCCCCTTCCCCAGGGGCCCAAAATAGACAGGCAGGGGATGGTTCCCAGCCCTCTTCCAGCCATGTGGGAGTCTCAGGGAGGAACAGCCCGGAATGTGTTTCCCAACAGCCCCAGAAGAATTCCTGTATAGAGAGTCACTTCATAGAACTTACCAAACCCTCCACAACTGCAAAACCAGCCCTGCATGCCAGGCCTGGGGCTGAACACTCACACAGGGCAGTGCTCCAGGAGAGCAGTCACTTCCTTTCCTCCAGCTGAAGGTTTCCCAACTCCAGCATTGTGCTTTTTCTTTCAGATTTCGTTTTCCCCTGAAGGATTCATGCAGCTGCCTCACTGCTGGAGGTGGCAGAGCAGAGCAGCAGGGACAGGAAAGTGCTGCTGAGCACTTGGGGCAGCACTCCAGGGCCTCCACATGCCATGGGAGCAGAGATTCTTGGGCTGGAAAACCTCACCCCGTGTCCTGGCTCAGCTAAACTGCCCGATGTTTCCTCCTCAGGTGTCACCCACGTCTGTTCCAGAGCAGCTCTGATCCAGGCATGGATTTTCAAACCAGGCTTAACTACCCTGACAGAGGGGCCATCCCTCAGGAGGCCTTTCCAGGACTGCAAGGGCAGGGAAAAGAGACTCCCACAGCACCAAACAACTGCACTGTTTCATTCCTGCCTTCAACCCCACACAAATCCTGTGCCCTCAGGGAATGTCCCCAGCACAGGCTGCTCGTTCTGAGGTGACAGAGACCATCCCCATCCCCACACAGACCCCTCCAAGTGCCCTGATCCCACCTGCTCCAAGTCAAAGCTCAGAATTCCCAAGCCCAAGTTTTTCTCAGAGCCTTGTGAAGTGCTCCTTCCCCCCAAGGAGCCATCCTTCCATTCCTGGCTTTTATGCAACAGGCATTGGGAAATGAAGCAGATGCAGAGCTGGGGCTGTGCTTTCACAACCTCTGAGCTGCTGGGACAGCACAACAGTTAAAGCTGCACAAACCACCCCAACAATTCCCAGTTTGGAAATTCAAAGCAGCAAAAGTGTTTCCTTAATTGACTCCAATGTTTTACAAGACCCGAGGTGAATCCTTTAAGTTTTGATCCTTTTATGGGCTGTGCTTTGGGCCTCAGTTTTCAACCAACCACCTGATTTTTACCTCAAACAATGCAATGATTGTCTTACAACAGCAACTACTCCTTCACAACTCAACCTCAATGCTTGTTCAACTTGAATTAACCCCTAACTCATTTAAGAAGCAGCTTTTTAATAATGCTGGCTGAAGGAATTCAGCCTTGACGTGTGTCAAATTGGCTGCCCTCTGTACTGACACACAGGATTATTTTATTAAGTAATGAGTACCCTGTTAAACCTCCACTTGCATAAAACAGTGGGATTTTCAGAACAACCTTTTGCCTTCAGCTGGTCCCAGAGTGTCAGTCTCAAAATAATTCAGGATACAATGAGGTTAAACAGTACTGAGCTCACTGCACAGTGCAGTTCCCAGGGCATTTCTGCCACGAGATATACTGAGAACAAGGGGAGTTTTAGCAAACTTTTTCTTTACTAAAGTCTCTTGTTATAAATTACACAAATAACTTTATAAACAAATCCCCCCCCGCTTGCATTTTGTTTAAAGTAATAACTTTATATCATACAAATAAAGAAATTTCAAGTATGAAAAGTGCATTATTGCAATAATACCTCTTTGCAAGTCCAAAAATCTTGGTTTTAGAATAAAACTGTAAAGTGTAAAAAAGGAGTAAAACAATCAGTGCCATCTATTCATTCAAGAAGTCCAACATCTTAAAAATGATGCTTAGTGTGTTGCAGAGGCAGATTTACATCTGAAAGCAACATGTAATTGAAAAGAAGCAATGTGTGTTCATTGTTTTGCATTATTCATTCTTTTCTTTTTTGTTTGTTTGTTTTTTCCCCTAGTTTTCTTCACCTTTCTTGGCAGGAATTCATAATACAACCAGTGCTTGTCCTCAGCTCTCATCCGTTCTGGGCTGCTGCCACTTGCATGGTTCCAAATTCTTCATCCTCCTCGTGCATCCTCTTTAAACTTCCTGCAAAAGGGAAGAGGCAAGTTCAGCCACAGGAGAACAGAATATTTCACCACTGAATGCTGAAGTTTGAGCTCAGCTCACACACCAACTGCAGCCATCCCATTCCCAAGAGTTTATTCAGCTCCCAAAAGTTTACTGGGGGGTGCAAAAATCACCTCCCACACACTGAGAGGGGCTTCTCACCTGTACTCCCAGGTGGAACTGAGAGGGATCTCTCCAGCTGCAGTGGTGACATCATCTGGATGGTTAATTTTGCTAGATAGATGGCTTCATATTCCTGCAAAAGGGCAAGAATGCATGTTGCAATGAATTGGGCATAATGCTTTGTGAGGAGGAGGAGGAGGAGGACAAAGAGTTCACCAGGGTGCACTGGAGAGTGTCTTATAACAAGGCACAGGTTTTGGAGGAGGAGGAGAACCCTTTGTTGCTTTGACATGAATGACAGAAAGCATCAAGGAGACAGAGCCAAAGAAAACTTCAAGGATGACTTTAAAAAGTGGCTTTAAGGAAGACACAAACTCAGGTGACACTCCATCACCACCCTGCTGCCAGCCCTCAGGAGCAGCAGAGACACTCCAATCTCTGTCAGCACAGTTTGCCCACCAGACTCTTGGAATATGACAAAGCAACCTCAGGATTCTGCTGTTTGCTGCCTCACACTTGGGAATCTCCTCACCCCTGAGTGCCAAACAGCATCACTCCTGTGCCACAATATTCACCTGGCAGCTCCCTGAGCCACCAACAAAGAGGTTTCAGAGTCTCTCAATCATTGCACAAACCAGGGGGTTTATTTCTCCTCCATTCCTGGAACTGCTTTGTCCAAAGCTTCAGTCTCCAGGAGCTGGGGTGCCCACTCATCTTCCTGCCAAGCCCTGCTACAGCTCTGACATTTAGTTAAGTCTCAGTAGAAATGTCTGTCTGGCAGGGAGATGATTCATTAAATGGCTTTGGAGGTATGAGCAGAAAAAAAACAAACAGTCACCTGAAGTTGATGGACAAATCCAGCATTAGGATTAATACAGAATCTTCTTTCTTGGACATAAGTAAATGCATCCCTTAAAAAGAGAAGGAGAGAGAAAACACTTCAGTGGAAATCAGACCAGACAAAGGTTTGTGGTTTGAGTTCTCAGGAACTGCAGAACCTCTCCAGAGAACTGGTTTCACAACTGGAAATGTTTGGACAGAACAGGAAGCAGTAGGTGGAAGATGCTCTTTGCCCACTCCAGTCCTCAGCTGGATTTCCTGCTCAACACAATGCTCAGAACAACCCTGGGGCCTCTCCCATGGTTTTATATCCAGGGATGTGGGCTGGTGTCCCATTTCTTTAGCAGCAGGTACCTCCTGCTGAAAAAAAAGGGGGTTTAAACACACTTGCAGTGAAGTGAAATGGAATAATCAGCCCCTTGGCTCTTCAGGCAGTTTCACCCACCGAGGCTGAGTGAACACACAACTGTTTGTGTTCCCTCCAAAGGGATTATTCACTTACACCCCTCGAATTCAGGCACAAATAGCTGCTCTTACCTGTATTTCACCCCAAATGTCTCCATTATGTATGCAATAACTAAGGCAGCACTGAAAAGAAAGAAACAGAACTCAGTAAATTACATTCCCACTGTTTAAAAACACTCACAGCAGGACGGGGAGTTTCCTACCTTCTAGAAATCCCTGCGTTTCCATGGACAAGAACTTTTCCTGAGAAGGGAAAAAAAAACCAAAACCACTCAACCACAGTTGTATAAATTGAAGAAAATTCTTGGAAATGTAGTTTTTTCTTTGTTATGCAGAACTGGGAAGCAGCAAGAACATCCTAAGGGTAACAGATGTGTCTTATGTCACTCTGGATTGCCAACTGTGCTCTGTCCTGGGATACAGGAACAGGAATTCCTGCTCTTCCAGGGATTCTGAGGGACAGAATTTGCCCTCCAGGAGCACAAGGCAGATTTAAGATCCCAGATTAGAGAAGGGACGTGAAAACCTCATGCACAGAACATGTTTAAGGTGGAAAAAAACCCCCAAACCTCAGATATACAAAAAGGATCATTTTCCAGCAGAGGCAAAAGGAAAGAATATTTTGCACTGAACTTGTGTCAAAAGTTCAAATCCATAATAAACCCCCAAATTTAAGTAATTCTCATACTTAAGAGCCTCTAATCACTAAGTTGGTTTGAAAGCTTTAACAACATCTTAGTCAATGAGGGAAAGAAGTTAATATGATTTTACCTCCACTTTGTAAACTTCCATCAATAAATTCTTTAGTCTAAAAAGAAAGAAAATTAAGAGTCAAATTTGCTCATTATTTTAAATGCAAGGAGCAGTTACATCTAAATTTGGTGGAATTTCTGTAGCACTCTTTATATTCAGTGACAGGAATGCACCTGTTCATACAGAATTAGACATCACCCAGCTGGACATTTGTATTCCTTTTGTACATTTAACTCTCCATAAAATTACCAGTGAAAAACTAGCTGTGAAGCCACTTGTTTTTCTGGTGAAAGAAGGAACAAAATGCTTTTGCTGTGCTGCAAACTAACCTAAAATACCCAAACCCACAGCCCAAACACGGGGGTTTATTCTATTTCCAAACATCAGCTGTCACTGGCACTGTTTAATTCAAAGTTGCTTTTTAATTCCTCTGCAGTAACATGTTTCAGGAGGCTGCAAAACCCAGTTACCCCCCCATAGCTACTGTTGGAATTAGGTTTAGGATTTGATATAAGGGATGTAAACACTCCTGGGCTCAAAATCCAACCTTCCCACAGGCCAAGGGCCCCCAGAATTCCCCCATGACCCCATTTCTTTGTTTTGAGGCCAGTCTTTTCTTCTTTAATTCCATTTTTTATCCTGAGGCCATACCAAGGCACAGCTCTCCCAACTCTGTGTCCACACTTGTGAGAAGGAATTAATGACACTTATTAAAGTCTCAATAATGACATCACCTAAGAGGTGGCAGCACTTCCAGGTGCCTCAGGTTGGGTATCCCAGATCTGAAGTGGTGTCTGAGAGTTCAGAAATCATTTCCTGGGCAACCCCCCATTCCCAATCCAGCCCCAAATCAACACTCACCATAGGGAAAAACCGTATGATATTCTCCACTGGATTATCTGCAATATCCAAGACTAAATACCTGCAATGAGAACATCTGCCATGAGCACAAAACAACACTGAGTTTCCACTACTGGGACAACTTCCCCACCCCAGGAGGGTCCCAGCACTTCTCTCCCACCTTTGCTTCCTGCTCTGAGCTCCAGAAATCCTACAAACCAAGGAAAACTCTGGAGCTGTCACTGTGAGGAAGGAAGGGAGGAACCTTCTCCCTGACAGAATCACCTCTCAAACCCAACAACTGAGCCTGAGGTTCCTGCAAACTCATGGATGATTCTCCTTTCAGGCTGCTCTGGAGTGCAGCAGGATGAACAACCCTCATGGGTTGGATTTAAATGTGCTCTCAAAGCACATTTTCCAAATGGTTTTGACAGAGTGGAAATATTTGGAAAGAACACACACACACACACAAAGAAAGGAATCTGGGTGGTTTCTCACCTAAATAACTGCTGGAAGTTTGGTTTAATGAAATTTGCTTCGATGTTTTGCCGTATGCAGATGACATGGGTTATTCCATGTTTCTGAAGGATAGGTAGCTGTGGGAACAGAAAAATAATGTCTTTAAAAATCACAGAGCCATCTATTACACAGCCATAAAAAGGAAGGGCTATCCTTAATTAAAATATCTAGTTAATAACCATGTATATAAAATAAGGATTAATATAGATGCAATAGGGGTATATCATGTCCTCAAGGGAAATCAGAGCTCGTTTTGTAGAATTCAGTGTGAAAATTGCCTTTCAAAGAGAAAAAGCATTCCTAACAATGCCAGAAGGAACAGGCATTAAGGGAGGTAATCAATCAGTGGACTTGTTTGTCTCTGCCCACCTTTCCCTTTGCCTGCAATTGCAAGTCCCTGCACGGTGTAGGAATTTTCAGCCAGCACTGGATTCTTTCTGGAATGAGACCATGAAAATAAGATCATTTAAAGCATGAGAAATTTGCAGGGCCAAGCTGTGCCTCAGCACTGCTTGACCTTATTGAAGATTCAATTTGCCTTATTTTGCTGTGTGAGTTCCCAGCTCTGATTTGTCTTGCAGCCCTTGAGCAAAGGAAATAAATTGCCTGGTCTCAAACAGTCTAAATGTTCAGAGAATTGTATTAAATTTTAACTGTAAGACTTAATTTTTATACAAACAGCTCAGACCATCCCATCTCCCTTCTGCTCTGGGATCTTCCATGTTCCACTTGAGGATTGCACCCAAATTTACCCCTCTGTAGGCACACCAGAAAAGATCTCCCCAGTAACAAACCCAATCACCACAGCAAAGCTTCCCTGGGAGAGAATATTCTGAAAATCCTACCTTGCTTTTCATAGCTGAAGAATATGGGCCTAAAAATAACCCAGGTAAAATTTCCTAGGAGGAAGAACAGACATTTAATACCAACTCAGAGTGATTTCCAAAAACACATTTCACTCCCCTCAGAGCACGGCCATGGAAACAAGTCATTTACATCTGAGGGAGAGATGTGTTATCAAGTGTCATTTATAACAGGACCAGGGAAAAAATGGGTTTGGCAGGATAAAAGAAACATGATCTTTGGGCAGGAGATCTTGTTTTGGAACTGGACCCAGGCCCTTTATGTGGCCCAAGTGCCAGGTTGATTACGGCATCTTCCCCAGCCCCGGCTCAAGTGAAGGCAACTCGAACTTGGGATATAATCCTGCCTTGGAATTCATTCCAAACTGCTCTCATGGAAAGGGAGGCACACATGGAAATTCTCCCTCCGTCCTAGCAGTGGGGAAATAGATTTTAACCATTTATCTCCCCAGCAATAAAGACATTTAGGTGTGTAGATCTTATCTTGTGCAAGGATTTGGCTGATACGTGGTGGGAAAACTGGGAAGATTTTAATTGACCATCCTCCTGGAGAACAATTCCAAGCAAATTTAAGTAGAAAGCAAAGCTCTGATACATTTTTAGTCATCACCTAAAAACATTCAGAGAGTCCAAAGTGTAGTATTTGGGGCATTCTGGGAAAAAAGGACCAAATTAATTTATTTTTTAGTACTTGCATGGAGATCCAGGCACACCTCCATTCCAGAGCTGGCAAATCCTCACATTAATTAACCAAATAATTCTGCCTCCCATGCTGCTGCCTGACACTTCATCTGTAAAGACTGATTTTGATACCAGCTCTTTCCCCCCTCCCCACCTCACTGAATGCTCCACGTTTTTTGCCCCAAATGGTAAGTGAAAGTGTCATACCTGCATCTCTCGCCTCATGGGATAGGTCCAATCCTTAAAAAAAACACAAATAAAAACGAATTACATATACACAAAATATCCAGGCAGAGATCTGCACATGAGGAAGATATAAAGGAAAAAAGCTTGAGAACATTTTGCATTAGTCACAGAAGCAAAAGAATTCCTTTGCCTGGTACATTCCTGCAGCCACTGGAAAAACAGAAGATAATAAACAGAGCAGGTAACTCCCTTAAAACCCACACTGCCCCACCTAAGAATACACCCCAGCTGCCTTCAGAGGGAATATCCAGGATTTAGCTTTAACAATTCCACAGATGTGTGTCCTGGCCATTAAAGGGGAGCTCCACTTTTCCCCATCCCACAGTGGCACAGGAAGGATCCTGGCACAGCCAACACAAATCCTGCCTCTTGGGCAATTCCCAGCACCACAAAATCCCGGATCCTCAGCTCTGTGGGAGTTCACCCCCCATTCCCAGCTCTTCCCAATCCATCAGAATGCCAGAGCAAATGCCAGGATCAACATTCCCATCCTTTGCTCCAATTCAGCACTGCCAAAGAACAGAAAAATGCACAGGAAGACTCTGTTCCTGCCTTGCCTTCCCTCTGCTCCTGCCTTGCCTTCCCTCCCCCCCTGCTCCTGCCTTGCCTTCCCTCTGCTCCTGCCTTCCCTCCAGCTCCCACTGTCCTCCATTCTTTGACCCTCACATCCAAAGGAGTTCTAGCTGAGATCCCAGTTATCAGCTGGAGCTGGAAAAAAAAGAGGGAACAGTTCCACAAATCCAATAACTGAATACCTTTACCTACAGAACTTTGCTGTTTGATTCACACACATCAGGAGCCAAGAGAAAACATTTCCCCTGTTATATTCCACAAAACTATGGGAAAGTTAAACCCTCAATATTCCAGCTGTGAAGTGAGGTCAGGATTACACCAGGAAAGATCCCTTAAACCTCAGCACCTCCACTTGTACCATCGATTTTCCATTCAACCTCTTTTTACTCACACAATAAAAATCCAGTGCTTCCCTCAGACACCCCCACAGTGCACAGGGAGGATTTTCTAGCTCTTGGTAGAGGAATTAGAAAGGATTTTAGTGTCAGTAAAGTTAGTCTGGAAAATACTTGGATGGAATCTGGGACAGCTTTTCTGAGAAAGCAAACAAACATTAAGCCACTCGGAGCGATCCTTTGGATACCACCTAAAGTGGTGGCACAAACAGGGAAATAAAATGCACTGAAATGAGCTTTTCTGAAGACACAGAAATAGCTAAATTACTTCTGCATGTTCCAGCTGGAATAATAAAAGCCCCTGGAAGTAGGAAAGTGAAAATGCTGTGACAAAAGATGGTGTTTTCAGAACTGCATCCTTTGAAGGTTGACCTGAGAGTGTTTTGTATAACCCTGTTGTCTCGTTGCATAGAAAAAAGCATCACTCACTCCTCAAAAAGCAAAAAAAAACATTTTTGTCCAAGAACAAAAGCAACACTAAGAGCAATAAACTCTGAGAAGCTTAAGCTGCACTCCAGGAATATACAAGCACTTAAGTGGGTTTATTACTCTGTCTGTGGAATTAAAAAGTCTTAATCTGGAGCGTAATGAAAACACAAATTCATCACTGCTTTGGCTGAGGGGATTTAACAATACACTGCAAATATTCCTCTCAAAAGCTTCAGAAGCAGGAATTTGTTCATCCCACCAGCTGCAAAGTCTGCAAAATAAGAAAGAACTGAGTCCAAAGGGACCCAAACCCAAAGACAGCCCAGATGTTCTGAACGAGACAAAAATGATGTCAGGACAGGCCCCAGAAAGTGTCTTTAGTGTTCCTCAGGAAGGCAAAAAGATAAATGGGATTGAGCTGCAAAATGAGTATCTGAAAGATGGTGTTTAAAGAAAATATTTAATCAAGTACACAACCTACTGAAAGAGTGATTGTGGTGATTGCTGACAGCCCTTCAAGGCTTTTAAACCCAACAATGCAAGATTATTCAAATGCTATGCAAAATTATGTGGAAAACCCAACCTATTAATGGAGAGTGAACCCAAGCAGAGGTTCCATTTTAAGGAATTCATTCACCCACCCTGCTTTCCACACTGTCTGACAAACAGCAGCTGAAAGTTTCCCTTTTTAGCAGACCAAATGCAAGGATTTTGCAAAGGAAACAAGTGATGATGCCAGAGGTGGAGGGAGGACCAGCATTCCCTGGTGCTCAGGATTTGGGATGTTCACCAGAACAAGTGGCAACTGGCTGGAAGGCAAATTCATCAATACTTGCAAGACACCAAAGGGAAGGAATGCAAACATAACCCCCACAATTTCAAAGTTTTACAGAGGAGCCACTCACCTCTCACTTATCTCCCCAGGGACCCCCTAAAGCTCTTCAGCTCCTGTGCCAGAATGGAGGGGTTGGCAAGAGAGAAGGGAATAAAGCACATCCCAAAGCCAGTCTCCAGCTGAAATAAACTGCAGATATCAATTCTCAGCTAATACTTGTCCACTCCAAAATACTTCTTGGTGTCCAATATCCAAACTACACCAGGAGTGGCTGTGCCAGAGTTATTTGGTCCATGTTTTGCCACAGCTACACCTGCTTTTCCTCAGAACAATTTAACAGCAACAAAAATGACACCTTCTAATGTCACATGGACTTTTTCCTTTAAGGGTGACCTTGGTGAGGGCTTTAACTTAAAAATTCATAACGTGGGGTTTATATTGTTTAACAGCCCTGACCCTGAGATCTCCACAAAGGCAGACTGGGGGGTTTGAACACAGCACACAATGTCCCTCATGCAAGCTGCATGTGCCTCTCCAGAAGGAATGCAGGGACATGGATACACGTGACAGGGCTTAACTGGTCCCTAACTGACAGTTTCAGTCTGCAGAGCAGTCTCATTTTCCCACATAAAAGGCACATCCCTGTCTGTCTTTGTCAAAGCTGAGCTTTGGCTGAAAGGCAGTCCCAGCCTG
Source organism: Campylorhamphus procurvoides (assembly GCA_013396655.1). Lineage (NCBI taxonomy): Eukaryota > Metazoa > Chordata > Aves > Passeriformes > Dendrocolaptidae > Campylorhamphus > Campylorhamphus procurvoides. Next base: position 48,393 of record WBMV01008886.1, on the reverse strand, counting down.
CCCTTGCCTTAGGATGGTTAAACTCCTGAGCTGCCTTATAATTAGGGGAGCCTGCAAACCACAGACTGCTCCAGATGAAGGGAGAAGCTCTCAAAGGTGCTGAAAAACACCAGGCAAATAAATCCCACCAGCAGTTGAAGGAGAATGACATCAGGAAACACCTTCTCTTGATTTTCCCCACTGCTTCTCACCTGCTCAGCATCACCCAGCCCCTGAAGGACTCTTCCCTTCACTCAAATCCTTTGGAAAGCTGCACACAGTTCCTAGTGAAACCTTCCTGGCCACTCCAGGTGACCCTTTCCCAACACTGAGCCAGCCCTTTTCTTGTTCATTTAGAGCATCACTTCCCTCTCCCCACCCTCATCTCTCTTCCCATCACAATCCACCACAGCCAGGCCTTGTGCATGACTGACACCTCAGAAATCCAGGGCTGTCAGAATCCTCCTGCCTGGATTTGTTTCCCTGGCTGGTGGAATATTCCCAGGAGCTGCAACACTCCAAGTGTCTCCTCCAAAGCTGCTACAACGTTGTGAGGAGGAAGCTGCAGAAACTGTTACGGCAGTGACAGCCCCACACTCCGACCTGTCCCGATTCCTTCCTCCATCCCGGACCAATCTTGGCTCTACCTTTGTAGAAAATTCAAATTCCAGCCTGGCAGTGCCAAGGCAGAGCAGTCAGAGGGCATGATTGTGTCAAATGGCAGCACCACTGTCACCAGGATCCAGCTTGGATTGGGGATGGGTCCTGAGCCCAAAGCTTTGTGCTGAATTCCCACGAAGCTCTGAGTGTAATTCACATAATGAAATAAGAGCTCGGGCTTGAAAGAATTTTAGGCAGTGCTTAGAAAAACCCTCCCAGCTGATACAGCAAAACAAAAGGAGGGCAAGAGGGGATATCAGCATTAAAAACCTACATGAAAATAAAACTAAATCAAGGCCTTTGTAAAATAGGAACAAACAGTGCCAAAAACCCCCTTGAAATACTGAAGTAGTAACAGAACATATTCACTTGGCATCCTTTAATAAGAAAGCAGAGACATTCAATGAAGTACTGAAAACACACTCAGGAAAAATATTGGAGTGTTCCTGAAAGCTGTCACACCTCTCATTGAAGGGTGGAACTTCAGAGCCCCAAAATGAGCTGCAAACAAGAGTGAAATGAAAGGCTGTGTCTTCAGTTTTGGTCATGCCTCCTGTTCTTGGACAGCTGCATTCAGTAAAAAAAGCTTTGAACCAAAAGGTGTATTTTTTTTATACATACAGAATTATTTCAATTTGAGGGACCTCCAACAATCCAACCACTGCAGGGCTATAGGTATAAATATATATATTATTATTATTATTGTTATTTTTCCAAGTAGAAATCCTGGTGCAAGGATATAAAATAAACAAAATAACCCCAAATTTCTTTGTTCCCTCGAGGTGTGGGCACAAGCAGAGGTTAAGAAAGGCTTGGACTGCACCCCCAAACTGGCTAAAGGTTGGTTAAAGGGGCTGGATAAAGTGTGAGGTGACATTGCCACCCTTGCACAGCTGTTTAATCTAAAGGTCACCAGGCTCAGGAAATGATCCAGGGACTCAGGCAGTGTTTTACAGGGAATTCTGTGTATTTGTCAATGGGAAAGTCTCATCCCACAGAGATTTGGGCTATTGAAAACACAAAGGGATACAAAAGCAAGAAGGTGGAGAGGCACAACAACAGCAGGGGGGAATGAGAGAGGAAGGAAGAAGGGGACAACAGGAAAAGTCATTTTAGCAGAGGGGAAACACAAACCATGGAAAAGGATAAAAGGTAGAACTAAAGTAGAAATAGAAAATAATTCTTATGTGCCTCGTTCTGGAGCCCTGACCCCAAAGACACCTCTGCTTGCTCTTTGAACACCACCAGCACACAGGATCAACGGCACTGGCTTTCATCAGGGCACAAAGATAAAGAAAAACCAAACAATAAAGCAGAATTCTTCAGCTTACAGGAAGCACAAAGCCAAGTGCCAGGAGTGCCACACTCTTTCAGATTATCAGGATTGTTTATAAACCTCCAACGATGCCCTTTCCGTGCCCCTCCTTTTTAACTGCGTGCTACACTGAGGCAGATAATTCTCTTTATAACCCTCATTTAGATAGAAAAAACCCAGATATCTTTAACTCCCCAGTCCTACATTGTGCTTGTGAATCCCTGAGCACTCCAAGAGGCTTCCCAGGGATCCAGGGCACAAGTTAATCCCCACTGACAAACGGCTCCACTCAAAGCAGTCTGAGAGCATCCCCCAGAGCCCTGATCGAAATCTGCCCCCTGATTTACATCCCCCCAGCACAACCCCAGCGTTTGCTCCCAATTTTTTGGGCTCCAGTACGTGGGAAGGTGAAATAATTCCAATGCTACAGCTTCCTACTTATTCAGGAGAGGCTGCAGAGGAGGGGAATGGCTGCGTTTAAGGGGGTTAGTTGGGTTTCCTATCAAAAGTATGAGGGAAAATAAGAGTTTGATCAATTTGTTCCACCTTTACATGGGCTACATCCTAGTTAAAAAAAGCAGTCAAAAATACATCAGCATCTCAGGCTAAATATAGCTGTCAAAAATGTAAATGTCTTCAAAAAAAAACCCCCAAAGTGCTAAAGAGAGCTCAGCTTTTATGCATAATAAAAAGGGAAATATGGCTGCTTAGTCAACAAGCTGCTAATTTAATTACAAACCCCATGGAGAGCCCTAAAAACATCCTAAATACATCACCAATATGAGTTTGCACAGCCTGCTTGCGAGCAAATATGCTAATTTTTTAACAAAGAAATAAACTGGTAATTGCTGTTGTGCTCCCATTCTATGTATCCTAGTTCTTTTTTTGTTTAAAATGTAATGGGAAAATAATTTCCATGAAATTCCTTACATTATTCCAGTCCTTACTGACCATCTTCCCAGAAGTGTTAGGATGTCTCAGTACTAAAAAGCCAAAGTGCATAAATTGTTATTAACCTGACTCTCTTTTAACAGGTTTTTAGCCACACTTGGTTATACTGGGGGGCGGGGAAAAAAACCCACAGCACTTTTAAATTTAAGAAAGTTTGAGATCTTATCTTGAAAAATGTGCCAATTTTAGAAAAAGATATAAATATCTAAGCTTATAAATGTTTCCATGCCACATGTGATCACCATTACTCATAAAACTTTGACATATTCACTACCAGCAGCCTGTAAAAGAACACACAGTTTACAGACATTCCTGGTATATCCCAGAAAAGCTTGGCAAGAATGATGAGTTTGGGGGTTTGGGGCATTTCCCAAGCTCCAAAAAGCACCAACAGCCAAGTGGCTTAAATATCCATCAATGTGTAACACCACCTATGGATTAGGGACAGGGTAAACAACATGCAGGCTGGAAAACTGACCTATTTATCCAGAGCACATCCCTGCAGCGTGGCTGGGTCAGTCCAGGTTGCTGTCACCCCTCACCACTTTTCCACGTGCCAGGAGAGAGTGTGATGCTGTGCAAATCACCCCAGTGATGTGGCTTTCATTTTCATCATTTTTATTTAAGCTGTCACATGGCTACAAGTGTCAGCAGGGAGGATGGGGCTGACTTCGAGAGGTGACAAAGTTGCACTGAGTCCTGAGCAGCAGAAAGTCAAGCAGGGATTCCCAGTGTTCTCCCTCCTCCCCTTCCCAAGATCTGGAAATCAAATCTGCCAAGCCAGCACTCACCACCAAGATCCCGAACCAATATCAGGGATTACTGCTCATTAAAGAGCCTCCTCCCTGCAGTGCACTGGGGATAATCCCCAGCTTTCCATGGAAAGCTGCATTTTGTGGGCAGAATCACTTTAGTATCCTCTGTTTGCTTTTCCAAAGCATTGATTGGGCTGAAATCTTTACACTTTGTTGACTCTAGAAGAACTTTGATGTTCTCCACTGGCCTTACCTTTTCCCCAAATACTCCAACTATATATTAACTTATATTTAGATCTTGTCATTTATTTATATGATCTCGTTTTTAGATCAAGTCTGACAAAAAAGGAACGTGCTGAAAAGGAATTAATTTATGGTTTTTAAAAGCAGTCTTTGAAACTCTTCACTGTGTGAAGTTCTAACACACCATACATTGCATTATTGAGAGACAGACCATGAAAAAAGCAAAAAAAGCAAAGCTCCTCTGAAGGGCCCTGTATTATAAACTCAGTTAAGAGCAGTTAGACTGGCAGTGACCTCAGTTCTTATTTTTATTTTAACCACGCACTCCTCTTTAGCCATTCCACATACAAACCCTCAAGAAGAAAAGCCACCCAGGCTAACATAGTTAACCATTCTCAGACATAACTGTGGGTAACACCATTGGCTTCTCCAGAAAGAAAACAGATTTTAAAACAAATTATAAAGCTCAGATGATTTGTGCTGAGACACAAAGCGATTCCAACTTTGTGAAAGCAATCAGGGTGACTCCTAAACTTGAAATCCTGACAACAAAAGAGTCACTTTCATATTTCAGGTAACTCACCACCACAATGTTGTTAGAACAGAAATAAACGCTGATGTTTAGGGAATACACAGGGACCTGCACATGCCTGGAGGGCTCAGACACTCCGAAGGCTGTGACATTTCACATTGAATATTTGAGGGGACACACACAGCAACACCACCAGCTCCCAGGAGCTCGGCCAAGCTGGGAAACCAGACACCAGGGCACACCCCCTGCCACCTGTCCCGGCCAGCACAGGAGCCCTGGCTCCGCAACATCCCAAAAACACCTCCCTGGGGCCCCGCAACACCCCAAAACCACCTCCCCGGGGCTCTGCAACATCCCAAAAACACCTCACTGAGGCTCTGCAACACCCCCAAAAACCACCTCCCTGGGGCTCCGCTACACCCCAAAAACCACCTCCCCGGGGCCCTGCAACACCCCAAAACCACCTCCCTGTGGCCCTACAAGACCCCCACCCCAAAAACACTTCCCNCTGCAACACCCCCAAAAACCACCTCCCTGGGGCTCCGCTACACCCCAAAAACCACCTCCCCGGGGCCCTGCAACACCCCCACCCCAAAATCACCTCCCTGGGGCTCTGCAACACCCCAAAACCACCTCCCTGGGGCCCTGCAACACCCCAAAAACATCACCGTGGGGTCCTGCAACACCCCCACCCCAAAAACACCACCGTGGGGCCCTGCAACACCCCCACCCCAAAAACACCACCGTGGGGCCCTGCAACACCCCAAAACCACCTCCCTGTGGCCCTACAAGACCCCCACCCCAAAAACACTTCCCTGGGGTCCTGCAACACCCCCACCCCAAAAACACCTCACTGAGGCTCTGCAACACCCCAAAACCACCTCCAGGGCATGTCCTGGAGGGGCAGAGCCCGCAGGGAAGGGAGGCCGGGGCACACAAAGGTCTCCATACAAAGGGAGAAGGGAGCCAAGGAGGGGACAGGAGGGAGGCTGGGAGACACCGGACACCGAGGAGGTGGGATAAACCCCACGGGGAGCCGCTGTGGGAGGGGGAAGGCCGAGTTTGATGGGGCAGGGCCTGGCCCAGCACGGGGGGAAAGGCCGGTGTGGGGAGCGGGGAATGGGGGATGTCCCCAGCGCTCCGCGGGGACACGGGGCGAAGGATCCCGCCGGGAATACCACGGGACACCCCAGGAACACCACGGGAACACCGCGGGGACACCGCGGGGACGCAGCGGGGACGGCAGCGGGGCGGGCAGGGCCGTGAGGGGCCCCGGAAGGC
>WBMV01008886.1:29377-42311 GCA_013396655.1 Campylorhamphus procurvoides | reverse complement strand
CCTTCTCTTCCTCTTTCTCCTCCTCTTGGTTTCCCCCCCCCTCTTCTTCCTCCTCCTCTTCCTCCTCCGCCTGGTCTCCCCCGCCCTGCCCGCCCCGGGGTGGTTCCCATTCCCATTAACCCTCTCGCTTAGGAATCCTTTCCTTTCTTATGGGCTCCCAGGATTCCCTGGCGGTGAAGGGGGTGTTTTGCCCCTCGCCGGGATTAGAGGTGTTCCCATGGGATGGTTCCCCTCGGGATGTTCCATGAGGGAGAGCGGGCACTCGTGTTATCCCCCCCAGAGCCCCTTTCAGGGTATGAAGGGGCTCCAGGAGAGCTGGAGAGGGACTTGGGACAAGGCATGGAGGGACAGGACACAGGGAATGGCTTCCCACTGCCAGAGGGCAGGGCTGGATGGGATATTGGGAAGGAATTGCTGGCAGATCCTGGCACAGGGTGCCCAGAGAAGCTGTGGCTGCCCCTGGATCCCTGGGAGTGTCCAAGGCCAGGCTGGACGGGGCTTGGAGCAACCTGGGCTGGTGGGAGGTGTCCCTGCCCATGGCAGGACGGTGGAACAAGATGATCTTTAAAGTCCCCTCCATCCCAAACCATTCTGGGATTCTGTGAGACTTCACTTTAAGCTGCAGTTTTCTATTCCTGCACTCTTTAGTGAACCAAAAACTTACACTAGTGTCACTGGAATTTCCAAGGGAAGCTTAGTCAGGCAAGCAAAGTCAGCGGGCTGATTGCCTAAATAAAACTGGTGGTGTCCTTTTGGAAAATCCTGGCACTGGAAATTAAGGTGCACCAGAAATAAAAATGGACATTCTGCTAGTTTTCCTACATAAAACCTCCAGAGACCTTTGAAAGTCACTTTTCAGCAACTGTCCCTTCAGCATTGCAATCTCCTTTCAGTGAAAGATGAAGAAGGAAACAGCAAAGGAGGAAACAACAGGAAAACTGCAGCTCCCACTTCCATCTGGTGTCAGGAACAGGGACAGGTCTCTGTAAACACAGCGTACAGCCTGAACTTTAAAAATTAGTTCTAACCACTCCCAGGGCTCTAGGAAAGTTTTCCACCTTTTCCCCTCTTCCAAGGGAATGCCAGAGGCTCAGCTGGCTGTTCCCACCACTGCAGTGCTCAGAAATGGGCTTTTATTTCATTTTCTCGTTGTTCTGAGCACTCTGGCTGTACAAGCTGCACTCAAAAGGGAGTTACAGTAAACTAAAACTGAGATTTGCATCTTCACACTCCTGACACAGCCACAATTAAGCAGCTGCAAACCAGAAAAAAGGTCTGTAACCACCATCAGCCAAATAAACAGGGAAATATTGTTGCCTGTCCTGTTGTAACTGTTCTACACCTCACACTACCTGTTTAGTCTCAGCGATTGAAAAGGAAATAAAACCACAGCTCCTAAAAATGCCAGGGAGATGCTGTTAAGCAGTGTGTTTCCTGGGAAGGCTGGAGTTAATCTACTGTATTTGTCTGCCAGCTGAGCATACCCTGAATAATCCAATTAGGATAATGAGAAGTAGCCAGTAATGCAGTTCAGTGCTGTCCCAGTCCAACACCAAGGTGAGATGGGCAGTGGATCTGTGTGCACCTCTCAGGGTGGAACTGCTTGGAAAACAAAAATATGGCACAGTGAGAGATGTCCTTAAAAGCACCAACACCTTGTTTACTTCTTGCAATAGTTAAATGCTAGCTCAGGTAAAGCCTCTTCCCAGGATTCAGCAGCACATGAGTGTGCCCAGGTGGCCAAGAAGGCCAATGGCACAGTGTGGCCACAGGACCAGGGCAGTGATTGTCCTCCTGTGCTGGCCCTGCTGAGGCACCTCCAGCCCTGGGGGCAGTTTGGGCTCCTCATGACAAGGACATTGAGGGGTTGGAGCATGTCTAGGGAAGGGGCTGGAGCAGCAGGAAGGGCTGAGGGAGCTGGGGGGCCTCAGCCTGGAGAAAAGGAGGTTCAGGGGGACCTTCTGGCTCTGCAACTCCCTGACAGGAGGGGGAAGCTGGAGGGGGATCAGGCTCTGCTCCCAGGGAACAGGGACAGCAGGAGAGGGAATAACCTCAAGCTGTGCCTCAAGGGGGGGTTTAGATTGAATATCCAACCCTGGCACAGCTGCCCAGAGCAGAGGTGGATCCCCATCCCTGGAGGGATTTAAAAGCCATGTGGATGTGGCACTCGGGGACATGGGGCAGTGGTGGCCTTGGCAGTGCTGGGGGAATGGCTGGGCTCGATGGCCTTAGAGGGCTTTTTCAACCTCAGTGATTCTGTGAATCTAAACCCCACTTGTCCCTCCTCTCTGAGGAACAGGCTGGCTCTGTTTGGTATGGAAAGCACAGGACTCCAATTCTTACGCTAGAGAAAAGCTGCTCTTCAAATTCTGAACACACATAGTTCACCTCTTTACAAGAGCTCCAGAAAAAGTGCACCAGCAGAAGCAGATTTAAACAGGTTTTATTCATAAACTGTTTGGGGGAAAGGAGATTTACTGATATACAAAAAGTCAAGAAATGAACTGACTTTCTCATGTCTGCGAATCCCTTCAGGCACGTTTAGAAATTCCCACCATAATTGCTAAGAGAACACATCTCCCCACACATTTCACTGAGCCTGGGCTGTAATGAATAATGTATTTCGGAATTGTACAGAGAACACACTCCTGTAGCCAACTTGCAACTAGCATTCCCAAAATTACTAGCTACATGCTACACAAACACCTTACAATGATAATCAAGAGGTACATTATTTCTCTCTCTTTACACATGAACCCAGGAGGACGTGTGCAATCAAATCACAAATTCTCTGGTTCATTTACACAGGTTTGTAGTCAAGCTTGGACTCCAGTTTCTTGGAATCAGCCACTTTCCTGACAGCTTTCATGAAGTCTTCCTGAACTACGAAGTCATGATCGGCACGGATCGCAAACATACCTGAGAGGAGGAGAATTTAACAGCCAGGATGAGCTGGTGCTCCTTGCAGCAACAGCATAAACACAGGGCACAAAGATTCACTCCAATCCAAGTGAAAATGAACCCAAGTTGCACTCTCTTGGATGTTGGGAAGAGGAAGGAATCTCAGTGAGGTCACCTTTCTGAACTAGGGGATTACTGAGAAGAAAACTCGTTTGAACTGCTGAGTGTTTGTTGTGTTCCTCAGCCTGTCCAAGCAGGCAAACCCTGAGTGCACAAATTTTAATGTAGAAAAAGCATAAAACAGCATCAACTTGCCAGTAACCTGAGTACCAAGAGGCTTGGATTCTCTGCAGAAAGGAGAGAACTGGGTACAACCACTGTTTCTGGGCTGTATCTAAGGAGACAGTGTGACACATGTCACAAGACTTATCCAACACGTGGGGAGAGACCAGCTCAAGAGAAATGTTCCAGCAGAAGGTTTCTGAGCTCCTGATTTTAATCCACAGAGAAACAGCTCCAAGATTCAGCATTATCCAAGATTTAGCACATGAGAATGAGGAGTTTAGGGAATTACCTGCTTCAGTACAGACATTTCTCAAGTCTGCTCCATTGAAGCCATCTGAGAGCTTCACAATTGCTTCATAATCTGTCCAGGAAACACCAAAGCCAATTAGAAATAAATCACTCTTCCCCTCATGGATGCCACTGAAATACACATCCAGCCAACAAACACACACTTGGATTTCAGTGCAAAGAGAGACCACTGGACTGATAAATTAACTGGAAGCAGCAGCTGTATCACCCCTTCCATTAAACCCCAGATGTATTGCAGCCAAAAGCTCGTATTATGTAATTAAATCCCAAAGTTACCAACTTGTGCTTACAAGAATCAACATGAAGTGCAAGAAAGCTACATCAAGGCAATGTTCTTATCATTTAAATGATGCAAAACCCCGAAATCTTATCTCCAAGTGATCACAACTCAGTCCACTTCCAACACTGCATTTACTGAAGGCACTTAATGTCTTGATACATTAAGCTTGATATTTCATGCACATATATTTACTAAAAAAGTGTCCACAGTTGTAGTTCATCAGGAATCAATTTCTAAACCACTGTGCCTGTGAGCCTCCAGCAAGTTCTGCTTTTTGCAAGGCTGCTTATTCAAATTATCAATTTCCTGCAAAACCTCTCCAAGCTTCCCTCTTGCATGAAATTCAGAACATTTGAACTGAATGTTTTTATCTCAAGAATCCAAAAAACTCCTCAAGATTAGAAATTCTCCAACCGTATTTTAATTCCAGGTAGCAGAGTGTCCTATAAACAAGTCTTGTCATAACTGGAAGATTAAATACAAAAATGAGGGGACTAAGCAATGTTGAACAGTGCAAGGTTTGTAAGTTTAGGGTCTTCAGCAGACACCAGGACTGGAGCAGGAGATGCTGGAACCTGAAGAGGTCATTTTAATGCAATTCCCACTTCAACTTGCTGCTAAGTTCTGGCTTTCCTTTTGGCATATCAAAGCTGAGCATCACAGTCTCCACATCTTATTCAGGAATTTAGCCAGGACCTGACACTTCACCCTGCTAAATGGTGTAGAGGAATGATCCCACCCTGCTCCACTCCAGTGCCCAAAGATACAAGAACAGGGGTGAAGCAGAATCACAGAATCATGGAAAAGTTTGGATTGGAAGGACCTTAAAGATCACCTCATTCCACCCTCTGCCACGGGCAAAGACACCTTCCACCAGCCCAGGTTGCACCAAATCCCATCCAACCTGGCCTTGGACACTTCCAGGGATCCAGGGGCAGCCCCAGCTTCTCTGGGCACCCTGTGCCAGGGCCTGCCCACCCTTCCCAATATCCCATCTAACCCTGCCCTCTGGCAGTGGGAAGCCATTCCCTCTTGTCCTGTCCAGGCACTTATTTAAAGTCTCTCTCCAAGTACTTCACTCCAGCTTCATGATTTGCTTTTACCCTCCTCTGCCCTAGCCCCCAGTGACACCCACGTTCAGAGCAGCACTGAGGGAGGCCAAGCTGCTCCCTCCAGCCCTCCCCCTGCTCCCCTGGCTGAGCTGCAGCTGTTCCTGCAGCCAGATGGTGGATGGGATCAGTTCCACTGCCCGCCTGGTGCTCCTGGCTGCAGGAATTGCTGCTGTCAGCACACAGGGGGGTGGGTGGCACAGGGCACTGCTGCACTCCCAAAGCACCCAGAACCCATTTAAAGGGAAATCACCACCAGTTTTCCCCAGGAAAAAGTCACTGTGAGACCAGGACTCTGGTCAGCTTAAACTAAAATGGTCCTTAAATAAACCTTTCCTATTTTATCCCATTTTTCTCCCTTATGTTCTGGAGAGAGCAATCTACACCATTAACCATACAACAACTTTCACTGGGCCACCTCTGAACTCAAAAGCTTCTCCCTGACTCTTAAAGACTCTTTGTTGTTCTCAGACTGCTTAATTAACATTTCTTTCCTAATGGGCTAATGAAAACACTCTTTACTTGCACTAAGCAAACAATGCAAGTAAAGAAAAGGTTTCTTTTAGAAACAGGGTGAGAATCATGGAAAACATGAATGGATCAGGAAACCTGATACGAATCATGTTAATTTTCCAGTTTACAGCCGTGCCCCAAGGGTTTGTATTCAGTGTTCTTTGCAAAGACTTAGCACAGTTCAATCAGGATGCATTAAAAAAAATAAAAGAAGTAGAATTCCAAGTGGGGGAGTTGTGTAAGGGCAGGAATATGGTCAGAGTCATTGTAACAACTCACTCTCTTCCCATCTTTCCAAAGAGCAGCAGGAATGATACCCAGGTGACTTCCTACTTACCTATTTCCCCGTGTTTAGTGATAGGGCCTGCATGAATCTTCAAAATATCTAATCTGGCTTGTTCGTTTGGTAGATCAATATCTAGAAAGAATTACAGCTTTAACAAAAGCAGGAACCCCACAATTCCCATGGATTATTATCCCCCTTCCAGGCAGTGTGGGGCAGTAACTCACGGATTTTCCTGTCCAGCCTTCCTGGCCGCAGCAGTGCAGGATCCAGCGTGTCAGGTCTGTTCGTAGCCATGATCATTTTAACTCTGTGCAGAGTATCAAATCCATCCATCTGATTCAACAGCTACCAGGGAACACAAGTTTGGTTTTAAAACAACCCAAAACCTTCCTAATCTGGCTTCTTTTTTTTTCCCCCCTTGCCTAAGTATTTTCACCAAAGCTCAACTCAAATGTGAAAGGCTTGACTGAGACAACGAGGCAAAGGAAATACTGCAAGGGCTAAAGGAGCCAGTGGCTGCCTGACACATTTGGATTGTAGTGCAGCAAGTGCAGGACATTCCAATGAGACTTGGAGAACAGCCTCTGGAATACTAATACATCCAGAGGAAGGCAGTTTCATTGTGAAGACTCGAAGTACTTGCTCTTTGATCACAGTGATTTAATTCTCTATGGAAGGCAGACACATTCTTTTGAAGCAGGCAAAGTGTTTGCAAACACAGCCCAGTGAAGGTTCCCAGTTAGCTTTGGAATTCCTGATTGTCACCAGGGGTTTTAAAATTCCCTTCACACAACCCACTTCACCAGAGCAACTAATACAGAAACAGAGAAATACAGTGGCTCCTCCCGGTTTTGAAAATCCAGTGTCACAGTCCAAAAATGTTATAAGGTGTTTGGGTCTAAAGGAGACAGAAAGGAGGGCTCTCCAAACCTTCAGTGATGCAGAAGCAGCAGTAAGCAAAAGAAGAGAAAATGTCCCAAATAATTTTATCAATTTTAAAGATTGAATTAGCCCCCACATTGAGTTATCAGGCTGTGCAGCTCCCTTTTGTAAAACCAGCATCTAGTTCACCTCTAGCTTAAGATTATGAACTCAGAAAAGGACCAGATCCCAGGTAACACTTCACACCTGTATCACAGTCAGGAATTGGACACTCACCTCCATCAGAGTCCTCTGAATTTCTCTATCAGCTGAGGTGCCTTCGGAAAAACGGCGACCACCTGCAGCACAGCAAACTCATCAGTTCTAGGCCTTGATTTCTGCCTTCCAAACGGGGGGAATTGGCTTTATAACTGATTTCAGCCTCCAAAGGAGACTCTGTCCACCCCCAAGGCCATCAGCCTTACCAATAGCATCGATCTCATCCATGAAAATGATGCAGGGCTGGTGATCTCTGGCATAATTGAACATCTCTCGGATGAGCCGAGCGCTCTCCCCGATGTACTTGTCCACTATGGAACTCGACACCACCTTGGGAAGGACACAGGACACGTGGATGAGGGGACTGGAGAGCCCACAGCCCCAGTGTGGGAGGGCACAAGGCCTTTACACTACCTTCAGGAAGTTGCAGTCCAGCTGGCTGGCAACAGCCCTGGCCAGAAGGGTTTTCCCTGTACCTGCACAGAGCAGAGATGGAAAGGTGTTTAATTAATAACCCAGCAGTGCCCACCAGGGTCTTAGGAAAGAGGGAAAACAAGGGGAAAGGGGCAGGAAGGGAAAGGGGCAGGAAGAGAAAGGGCCAGGAAGAGAAAGGGCAAAAGGGCAGGAAGGGAAAGGGGCAGGAAGGGAAAGGGGGAAAGGGGCAGGAAGAGAAAGGGGAAAGGGGCAGGAAAAGAAAAGGGGAAGGAAAAGAAAAGGGGAAAGGGGCAGGAAAAGAAAAGGGGCAGGAAGAGAAAGGGGAAAGGGGCAGGAAGGGAAAGGGGCAGGAAGAGAAAGGGCCAGGAAGAGAAAGGGCAAAAGGGCAGGAAGGGAAAGGGGCAGGAAAAGAAAATAAAATTAAAAAAGGAAAGAAAAAACCAAAAGGAAATGGAATAAAGGTGAAACAAAGGAGGCTCTTGGTGCAGTTTGAGAACCACAACCACACACTCATTCCCCTCTGCTGGGACTCACCAGGAGGGCCATACAGCAAACAGCCTTTGGGAGGGATGATTCCCACCCGCTGGAATAGCTCTGGGTTTGTAAGTGGCAGCTCTATTACCTGTGAAGGGACAGAGAATGGGGATTAAAGCAGCTCATGGTACACCTGCCAGCCTGCTTGTCATATACCTGCAGTATTTATTGGCAACTTCTTTTGTTTGAGAAACAGTTAAGTAAGAAAATGTCAGGCTGACCCAATGGATCAGTCCACAATCTGCCCTTCCTGCTCACACTTCAGCTCTGCAATGGATGGCTCCTCTGGATCCATGTGTCCCTGCTGACAGAATCTCACTCCCCAGAGCAACTCTGGTAGTTTTGGGGCAAAATTCCAGTTTGCTCTGTTGGTTGTCAACCCTATCAATGCCCTCCCAGTTGACTTCATGGCATTCCCTCAGCCTGAAGTCCCAGATCCTTTAAACCCTCTCTTTTAAAGGATTTTCCTCATTATAATCTCAATCCAAGCACTTCACTTAAGTTAATGAAACTTGGAAAACACTAATCTGATGTGAAAACACTAATCACAGCCTGATGGTAGTGTAGGACAAACACCAAAAAGAGGTTTTTGCCCTGAAAAACCTCCCCCAGAACATTTCTCACTGTTTGATAAATGTTCTTTGAGGCTCTGGGTACCTCTCGTAGTTCTCTGATCTGTTCAGACAACCCTCCGATCTCCGAATACGAAACATCCCCTGGATCTTCATGAGACATGTTATAAACCAAAGGATCCACTTCCCTGGGCAAGTATCTGGAAAACACAGTTAGGAGCAGACATTTCTCAGTGTTCCAAATTCATCAGGTTATTCACACAAATTTTACAGCAACTATGAAGATTTTTGCTTCCGCTCCCATCTTTATAAAAAGTATGTTGAAAAAACCCAGAATAAACCCCAAACCAAGAAAACCTTTTCATACTTTAAAACAAAAGTTTGAAAACGAGTTAGCATTTTTTAAAAAGACAACCAATTCCTTTTTAGATCATATATAGCAAGACATACAAGTCTTCCCTCAAAGTAACTGTCCTTACTTTAGCACTGCTTTGCAGAAAACATTTACAGATATATTATAGAAGGAATTACTCAAATCTTTGTGGAATATGCTCAGATCACTATTTTTTCCCCCTTTATATAACAAGCAGAAGATCACAAACCTACCTCATAATAGTCAGAGTGGTCATATCCAGAGCAACTCTCGTCCCTGGCTTCAGCTTACTTTTGTCAAGCTAGTGCCAAAAAAAGGAATTCTGTTAGAAACACACCCCAAAACAATCCCTGTTTTTAGCCAGGATGCTTTACTGGAGCTTGCACTCTTTGCTTAATCCCACACAAGAAGAAAACAAGGCTACTGAGCCACAACACCAAGCAGCCTTTAACTTACCTCCACCACTTCTGAAAATAAACACTCTTTCCTAGACCACCATGAATTTTTAATTTTAATGCTGTCAGTTTGACTGGCTTAGTGGGATCTAATCCTCCCCTCTGCTCCACACAGGACAGAACCAGCTGGTTGCACATTTTCACATGTTACATCCCATTCTGAAGTCAGCAGTTCAGTTATAACTCTTTCACCTCAGATGGCCCCTCAGGCAGGGGGTTGGAACTGGATGGTCTTTGATGTCCCAACCCTTCTGGGATTCTGTGACATCTGCACAACAAGGATTTCCACAGCCCTTCTCCAGGACTGCTGGAAGCCTCCCATTGTCCCCACTGGGGGATTTATAAGGCCCTCATGGGTTCTCAACCCTCTGGCAGTGTTTAGGATCCAGCTGTCCCTCCTCCCTTACTGGGGTCACTCCTGAGACCTCTTTCCAGCAGCCTCATCATCTGTAAAAGCTTGGAATTCTCTCAGAGTCAACTTTGCACAAGGGATTTATTTTGCAGTGAGAAGAAATTGAAGAGAAACCACTCGACCTTGAATTCCTTAGGAAATGCACTTGAGCTGGGGAAGTAATTTTGTTTCAATTCAAAGACCATCACTCTCCCCCCTGAGCAGCACAGCTCAGCCACAAGGGCTTTGATCAAAACCTCATCCTTCCAGTCTGGGAGAAATGATTTGTCTCCATATTTTGACATTTTAAAAACAATCATGGCTAAGTTTTTTGAGCCTGTGGTACCAAATCAAGGATCTCTTCAGATAAAAGAGTGTTTTCACCAAAGGAGAGACTTGAAAGTACATGTTGCAATGCCAGGTTCATCCAAGGACAACCTATTCCTTAGGATTTATCTGTTTCAACACAGAACCTCAAGATTACCTCGAGTGCCCCTAAGTGGAATTAAGTTTATTTATGTCCCAAAATTCTGTAATGAACAGAAAGAGAAAGAAAAGTCACTTCTAACATCAATACCATCACGATAATTAATTGTTAGTTTCTATTTTTCACAACTTCCAGGACAGAGGAGGACGTGATGTGTTCACAACTCAGCTGTAGCTACTTTTTTCACCATAAAGGAATCAGTTCCAAGATGCACTGAGAGGTCACAGCTGGTAAAAGCTCTTACTTTTATGTGTGCAATAAAATAAGTAAATAAAAAGCTGACTGATCAAAATGACCCTTCTCTAGGGCCATTATTGCCTGTTGAGAGCTACCTGACAGTCCTACATTTCACACAGTCTTCTTTATTCCCATTTCTCCAAGTCAGGCATGAGAGTAACAAAAACTACCCCTAAGTGGTGGCTGCTGACTATGGCAGATGGATTGTGCTGCAAGGAAGGGTCTGTATTAAAGTGGCTGATTTCTACACAATCTGATGTAGGTCAAACAGCTGCTGCCCTGTGGACCAGGAGAGCCAGAGGCTTTTTCCAAGTCCATTAAGAATAAACAAAGATCCTTCAGAGTGTTTAGAATGGGGCTTTGCCTCCAGCAATTACCTACTGGAGTGCAAAAGCATTAGGAAAGAATATATGGATAATGACTTGAAACTGACAGAGAGTAGACTGAAATTGGATATTGGGAAGAAATTCCTGGCTGGGAGGGTGGGCAGGCCCTGGCACAGGGTGCCCAGAGAAGCTGTGGCTGCCCCTGGATCCCTGGAAGTGTCCAAGGCCAGGTTGGACGGGGCTTGGAGCAACCTGGTCTAGTGGAAGGTGTCCCTGCTCATGGCAGAGGGTGGCACTGGATGAGTTTTAAGGTCCCTTCCAAGCCAAATCACTCCTTGATTCTGTAATACACAGTTAAATATTTAATATTAAATCCAGAGCTCAGCACTGTGACAGTAATGGCCACAGCACAGCAACACAGCTGACTAATTTTCATCACGATGATTAATTTTCAGAGAGTCTAAAATCAGGCAGAGAGAGTTTTAACTCAATAAAAAGCATAAAACACATGCAAGGTTCTGGGAATGTTATGGATTGTTTTCACTTCACTAGGAAGTTACACTACTACCAGCTACAGAGGGCCAGGGGAAGCAGAAACAAGTATAAAATAGACATAAACAGCCCTAAGGAATAAAAACAGCCTTAAAGAAGGAAATTCTTAAGCCCAGGGAGGCCCCAGGGGATGAAAAGCAAGGCTAATATTCAAGACCAAAGCAAACTTTTAATGAATATTCACACAGAGCAGCTACCTGACGGCGACAGCCAACCACGTATCTTGGTCCATTCGTAGCCTTCACAATGACTGGAAAGAGAAAATAAAGAGAAAAAAAATTCAAATTTACTCAATGCACTGCTCTGAGTTGTTTCTGAACTGCCCAGTATGGTTTTCTGCTAAAAACCTGATCATTAATACTACAATTCTTTATTCCTCCAAATCTTTAACCCCACTTAAACTACAAAAGCTTGTTATTTTGTGGTTGCCCCTGGATCCCTGGAAGTGTCCAAGGCCAGGTTGGACAGGGCTTGGAGCAACCTGGGGTAGGGGAAGGTGGCCCTGCCCATGGTAGGGGTGGAAGGGGATGGACTTTGAGGTCCCTCCCAATCCAAACCACGCCACGATTCCGTGGTCTGAGAGAATGTAACATTCCTGTGCACTTACATTTCTCCTCTGTCAGCTGCTTAAGAACCTCACCAACAATCTGAAAGAAGAAACACAGCATTAGCCACCAGAAAAATGAACCCTGCAGAACTCAGACACAGAGAAAACCTCTCTAACCCACCTGCTCAGTTCCTGATCTCAAGGTCCCTGTTCCTGTTAGCTGGACTGTTCCCACTTTCCCTTTCTCAAATGCCAGGAATAGATTTAAATATTACTTCCCGGCAAATTCCCTGTCAACAACCACTGCAGGATGCTGAGATCTTGTTTCTCCCACCTACCTGCCCGACGCTCTGCAAGGCCTTGAGATCATTTTCTGATTTCTCATATTGCTTGGTGAGCTCCTTCAGCTGTTCCCTTACTAGAAAAAGGAGCAAACACAGGATTTTGTCAGCTTTCAATCCAACAAGAACCCGGGATGAGACTCTTTTCCAGCAGCAAAGGTGCAGGTAGAGCAGCACTGTGGGAAACCAGTACACCCAGTAAGCGACCCTTGAGTGTGTCCAGGGAAAGGAGAGGAGCTGGGAAAGGGCTGGAGGAACTGGGGGAGCTGGGGGGGCTCAGCCTGGAGAAAAGGAGGCTCAGGGAGGACCTTCTGGCTCTCTGAAAGGAAGGGGGAGCCGGGGGAGGGGTCGGGCTCTGCTCCCAGGGAGCAAGGACCGCAGGAGCGGAAGGTTCAGGTGGGCCATGAGGAGGAATTTCCCCATGGAAAAGCTGCCCAAGCTTTGGAAAGGGCTGCCCAGGGGGGTTCGGCATCCCCACCCCTGGAAGTGTTTCAGCCTGGCCGCGCCACTCGGGCCTGGCCGACACTGCTGTCACCACCGGCAGGCAGGGCTCGATAACCCAGAGACCCCTTTCCCACCCCAAACCATCCCGTGGTTCGGCCGGGTCAGCGATCCCCCCTCACCGCCCGGCCCGGCCCGGCCCGACCAGGCCCATGACGAAGCGCGGCCCTGAGGGCGGCTCTGAGGGAGGCCCTGCCCGCTCTCCCCTCCCCGGCCCTTCCCGACCCTTCCCGGCCTCCCTGCCCGCGCTCACACTCCTTGAGCCGGCCGTCGATCTCCTTGTGCTCCAGCAGCTTCTTGCGGTAATCCTGCAGCGCCTTGTCCCGCGGGTCCGCCATGGCGACCAGCGACGGCAGCGAC